>QMIH01002126.1:77555-85844 GCA_003987875.1 Clarias batrachus
GTGTGTGTGTGTGTGTGTGTGTGTGTGTGTGTGTATGTGTGTGTGTCAGATTATCCTGCTGTAAGGGTCTGCTAATGGACGTCCCTCCTCACGTTCTTCACCGAGTCCTCACCCTCTCCAGGTCACTTGTCGTCCTTCCTTGTAGGATTTTTTGCAGGTCGTGACCCCTGCAGACGGGGAACATCCCACAATAGCTGCAGTTTTGGAGACGTCTCTCCGATCCTTAAATCTGCCCATTTTTCCTGATTACAGGGAAAATGGGCATGACAACTTTCAGACATGACAGTGCACCTGCTGCGTAATAAGCCCCGCCCACTGACAGGTGAACCATATAATCAGTGTTACTCATCACCCGTACATGCAAAATAAAAACAGAAGGTATTTGTGAATCATAAAGGTGTAAAAAAATGAAATGAAATAAATAAAATGACCAACTGGATGTTTCCTTCTCGCTCCTGAGGCTCCTGCGTGTGACGGGAGTCTGATCTGACCTGCTGATGCAGCACCACTGGGTTATTTTTAAAAGTTACACCCTGCACTCAAGAAACTGAGATATCCTGGCTTGCTTTCAAGATTCATGGGTAAATAGAGGACAAACAAACACAGACACACACACGCACACACACACACACACACACACACACACACACACAAAGAACCAAATCCATGTGAATTTTATGGCCTATTTCTGCTTTCTATTGACTTCCCACTTTAACGTTTCCTCATTTTAATCAGGGAAATGTTTTCTAATAACTGACACGTGAGTGTGTGAAAGTGATTGACATTTACAGAAGAAATGCTGTCACATACAATCAGTGTCATAATTATTGGCCCCTCAATTAAGGGTATGAAAAAGTTAGGGATTTGGACAGTTCTATAAGAACACACGATTGTTTGTATAGTTTTCAAATGTTTTGGCACCCCAACTGCAATATGTGCTGAGGCCTCTTCTGAGATTTAGTTTAACAGGATTGGAGACGTGCAGAGGATTTTGGATCACTTTTTCAGGTACAACATTTTAAATCTCTATTACCTTCTCAGGTTTGTGCTTCTTAATTCACTGCACTGGCGTTGAGGAGAATTCTACTGATCACCTGAAGGCACGTGGGAGGAAAAATCCTTTCTGCGAGATGGATGACAAAACGTCCGAGTCTATAAATTGGTTGTTTTTAGAAGAACTGTTTTTTTTATTATTATTATTATTCTCCTTAACATGTTTATGTGAGGTTAGTTATTATACTCACTCTCTCATCATCTGTACTGCTTCATCCTGTGATCAGGATCACCTGGAGCCTATCCCAGAACAGTTAGGGTACAAATCCATCACAGGGCACACACATACACACGGTATGGGAACGCCAGGTAGTCTAACCTGCATGTTTTTGGATTGGGGGAGGAAACCGGAGCACCCAGAGAAAACTACCAACACCCATACCTCCACTCACTGCCCACAGACCCCGAGGCGGGAATCGAACCCAGACTCTGGAGGTGCGAGGCGACAGCGCTAACCACTACGCCACCGTGCCGCCGGGCGTTATACTGTTATACCAAAACAAATCCTTTCTTCTGCATTATGATTTGTAGGATTATCACTGTGTATGAAACGTGGATGATCCTAGAGAACTGTTTTATTCCAGTTTAACTACAGCATATGAATGTTTTATTATTAAATTAGTTAATTTACGGGAAAAAAAAAGTTATTTTAAAATGACACTGGCACTAAATACGAGAATTAGTTCACTGCTGGAGAAGCCTGTCTAGTTAATTCAAGTCTAATGCAGACGTTTATGAGTATTCACATTTTTCTAACATTTAAATGTATAAACTGTCGATTGTTTTGTTAAAGGAAGGAGAGTGTGTGGTGTGTTAGCTTGAGCAATGTCGGGACTACAGTATGTGAGAAAGTCAGATCTCATACAGGAAATAAAAATCTTCATCCAACATGCAGAGAATAGAACAGAGTGCGCCCCCTACTGGTCATCAGCTTTCCTCAAGCACTGGTTCTAGACTAAGATCTGGTTCACAACATACTGGCTAGAAACTTCACTTTGTCTCCAAACCATATACCTGTTCAACTGTAAATCTTCACTAGAGCTTCCTTTTCATTTTAATTGTTTACTAAATCACTTCTCATTTAGAAATGTTTATCATCTTATGGTCTTCATCTTTTGTACTGACTCTAAAGATTTGAGATTTTTTTAAAGTGGCTAATCTTCTCCCTTTAGTCCCTTCATTTTTTTCCTTTCTTTCTTTCGTTCATGTTTTCTTTCACTGGACTGTTTTGCTTTTCCTTTATCCCGGACCATATTTTGTTCACTCTTTCGTCTGATCAGAGGTTTGCTGGTGTTTAAACGTCTGCTGCAGGTCTGGGTTGTACTTTGATTTGGCTCTGCTTCTTTGGTGTTGTGAAATCATTTAAACTCCTCACAGAGACACAGGGAGCCTGGGTCTTCATCTGTCCATCTGGAGGATGATTTATTTATTCAGAATTCTGTTCTGAGGAGCTTTACACAAGGGAACTAACGTGAGCCTCCTGAGCTGCTGAGTTTCTGTGCTTATGAATAATCATTGTCAGGTTTAAATCACACGTCACATCAAGAGGAGACACTTCTGCTTCCTGTCTGGTGGTCAAATGCTGTAGAAAGCTGGTTAAAAAATACATTTTTAAAAAATTATTGGACAGTTTCACTTCATCAGGGACGTGCCTCTACATCTGACCACTAGGTGTCAGAGTGGAGCTCTAACAGCAGTCTTACTGTGCATAGGAGACACTTGCTTCCTGGGTCTTGAAAGTTTCCATAGAATGTTTAGAGATCCATGTTTGACTCTGTATGTTGATATATTTCCCTCTGGATCAGGACATCCGGGTGACTGTGTGTGAACTGGACTGTATGGAGACATGAATGGAGCTCAATCATCATCAACACTGCAGAAAATCATCAAAAACCTTAAAGGAAAAAAGGTTAAATTACAAATGAAATGCCTTCAGCCTCCTTCTCCTGCTTCTGTCCTCACGCCTGGTGTCCTGTGCGTCCCAGCGTCCTCCTGTAACGCGTGGAATGGGGTGAACTGGGAGAGCGCTGGTCCAACAGGGCAAAGAAGGACGAGTGTGGAGATGGTGGATTGGTCGTTGTATAGTGCTTATAACACTTTTATTGTTAATTGATTTATTCTCTGAACTGCTCCTGTAGAGTAAGACACGCCCACTGGGGGCGGAGCAGATACATTCTATGGAGCTTTTGATTGGACAAAGTTATGACGGATACAGGACGAATCATTCAAAAAGTTTTAACCGTTACAAACAGAAGTGAAGACGTGATTATTTCTGGAAACGTCTTCCCGCGTCGGTGTCGTGACAAAAGAAAGAAAGACAAAAAGTCATCAAAACATCAAGAGTTTATCTGTAACATCACCTTCACAGTTTTTTTCATCTTTAAATCCTCAGTTTGAAGATATCTCCCTGAGGTTTCCCCGGCGTCTCAGAGCTTTATCTTTATCTTGATACAGTACGTCTTAGACGTTACATTAGACCTCCAGGCTGAGGTATTTTTGCCTCTTCCTGAAACGACAGGAAGGAGAAGGAACTGATAAACTCTAGTGCAGGTTTCATTTCTCCTCTCGTTCCTCACATTGTTTGAGTTCCAGCCCAAATCTAAATGAATGCAGGATCTTCCTGCGGTTTTGTGTCTGCTTTCAATTACCTCTTTCACTCCATCAGTGTCTCAGTTCCACACTGTACACACACACACACACACACACACACACGCACAGGTTCCTGCAGTCGACAGGACAGACGTGAGGTTCCCTCTCCAGGCTCTTTATCGTCTCCGAGGTGTGATCCATATCTGCTGTGAAACTCAGCCTGGATCCAGTGTGCGCTGAAGATTTCAATCCAGATCGAGATATTCTTCATTGTCATCGCTCTTTCTTTGACTTTTTTCCACGGAGAGTGTGAGAGATGAGGAACATTTTCAGGAACACAGTTTGACTTCTTTTCACTTCACTTATCCAAGTGTAAACTGATTGACAGTTTAATGTTCATTGGAAACCTCAGAGAACCTTCTGGTAACCTAAAGCTGCGACGTTTCAGCCCAGATTGAATAACACGATCCGATCCGCAGACGACTCTGCTGTTAGATTCATTAGAGGAGACTCACACGACCCGGTGCTGCGTCAAGCCGCTTGGTTGCGACGTTTATACTGAATTTACTATTGAAGTAATACACTCTTATTCACTTCAAATAGAAAAAAGAAATGACTTGTTAGATAGTGAGCACATTTAACTTGCTTATTAACATATAACATCATTAAAAAGAACATATTTCCGTACATTGTTTAAATATTAGAGATAAACATAATCATTGCTGTGCATTTAATTAACGCATGAAAATCAAAATGGTGATAAAGACTCCTGCAATTTTATACACATTTAGGAAACAAACCCATATAATCGCAAAAGGACGCAATTTATTACAGGTACTGGCTGTATATCTGTCATTCCTGAGGACACTGTCATGGGACGATCTGATCATTCTGATTCATACACGTTCACATTTCATACAAACGTCCATCAATTCATTTTGATTGTGTGAAGTTGCTTTGTGACAGCGACAATCGTTAAAAGCGCTGTAGACGCAAAGTTAACTTAGAGCGGCAGGAAAATGGGTTCTTACTCGTCTCAGAAGCCAGTCGAAACGTTGTTAAACAAATGCAATTTAATAAACGAAATGTCAAACTCCAGTTGGTTCCTGTACTCTGTCATATCACACTTGTAAAAGCCTAAACTCCTGTTTCCTCAAACATTTAAACACAAGTTTTCCACACAAAAACAAGACGGTAAAGAAAAGTGTTTCTCCCCTGCTTTTCTCCCTCACATGACAAGTGTGTAGCAGATAAACACATACTATACGTACAATACTCACGTTACTGTCATTGAGTAGTTTTGTTTTGTTTTTGTGTACTTCTACTTTTTAAAGTAGTTTTTAAAATCTGTACTTTGACTTTTAGTTAAGTATGTTTTGTTTGAAGTTTTGTAATTTGCTACATTTTAAATCATATTCGTTACTGAGTAAAACAAATGAATGAAAATGCAAAAATAATAATAAAAAATTATTCTGCTTTGTATAAACGCTTGGTTGCGCGCGCGCGTGTGTGTCTCGTGTGCTGGTCGCGCGCCGCTCCAGACTCCACTCCAGGTTTTCTGACTGTTTCCCTACATCGGCATCTACCTGACCTTCCACACGGCCGCTTCCGCCCTGAGAGTGACGTCATCAACCAGCGCAGCCAGATATAAACCGGAGAGAGACGCGGGAGAGAGGAGAGAGATTGTGATTCTGGAGTTTTAATATTTGGTTGTTTTCTGGTTTTGACTTTTTGCCTCCAGTGACTTTGATTATTGCTTTGGTTGCTCTTTGTATATATTTGTAGATAATTTCACTGTATGTTTGTGCCCTCAGCAGTAGTAGGGGCGTGGCGGCTGCCAGTTATTTTGGGAAGAGGGAATTTATTCACTGGTTTTGGTTTAGGGAGTCAGGGAAGGGACCTGGAGTTTTTTTGTTGTTGCAGGTAATCTAGCTACTAAATATAAATACCATTTAGTGTATTATTCTGGCCTGGGTCCACCCTGAATCTCATCCTCCTCCTGTATGTGTGTGTGTGTGTGTTTTGTAAAGCAATACAAACCTCATTATTTCATCAGTTAATGACTGGATCTAGTTCTTTCTGCCATATACCACCATTTCCATACAGTTTATACTACAACCCTGAACCGTTCTCTTGCTGTTCGGTCGACACTAGACTGGGACGTGACGCCATATTTAAGTGACCACTTTGATTTTCAAGCACAAGAAAGACAACAGCTTTATTATGTAAAGGTGTTCCTTCAGTTCAAAACAACTAGTGTGAGATTTATATCTTATGGTGGCACGATGGCTTGGTGGTGGGCACTGTGCTCTCGCACCTCTTCGATCTGGGTTCGATTCCCACCTCGGGGTGTGTGTGTGTGGACTCTGTATGTTCTCCTCGAGCTTGGTGTGTTTCCTCCGGGTACTCCGGTTTTCTCCCACAGTCCAAGCACATGCAGATTACATTAATTGGCATTCCCAAATTGCCTGTAGTGTGTGTGTGTGTGTGCACGCGCCCTGCGAAGAATTGGCACACTGTCCATGGTGTACCCGCCCCACCAATGCCCTGAGTTTTTCAGTCTTTCACTCTCAGGTTCATGTGCAGAATGTTTATCTCTATGTCTTTACCTCTATGGGACGCGAACAGATTCACTGTTTCACAGATTCATTAAGAAAACACTTTAATTCCATCTTGTGGGAAAGTTAGACAGTATGAAACGCTAAACGCTGTTCTTGCTTCACCACTGGACTGATGCTGTATGATTTCACATCTGTTTAATATCAGACTTTAGAGCTGGTGATTTGGACGGATCGCATTGCCTTTCTACATCATACTTTATTTAGGACTTCATACAATCTCCTCAAAAACAGAACAGAAATCTCCTAATTCGTCTCGGCTCTGATGGTCGGAATCCTGCCAGCAACCCACATACTGTACATTGTGTGTGTATATATATATATAATCTACAAAAATGTTCTATAATGTAAAATAATGAGATGTACTCAATACCGTATTAGTGGTAAGAGCGGCTGCTCGGTTTCGTGATGCCAGTACACAACCCGGGCCAAATAAAAGTCTCACACACTCTAATATTTCACTACATTACCTTTATCTTTGATTGCAGCTCTCTTTCACTGCGGCTTTGTTACAGCAGCCTTATGCAACATCACGACGTTTATTTCCACCCAGAGTTTCATTAATGTAAGACTGAGATCTTGTTTTGATGAACAGAGAGTCGAAGCGCTCAGTAAACGTCCACGGCACGTTCTAAAGACTCTCACTGGGGTTTAGGTCAGGACTCATTAATACGACTCAGCACCCTGGTTATGTAACGTGACACCATGACGAACTGTGTGTGTGTTCATTAATATTGAGACTCATCTGATTCCATACACTATTTATAATGAAGATCATGTAGCACATCATCATCCTCACACACGGCTAGACGAGCCAGATGATGCTGCTTGGACTCATTTATCCCATAAAAGTTTCCAGAAAACCTCCGTTATCAGTTACACCTTCAGGTTTTTTTTCCCCCAGAAGGTCCTAATGGATTTGGAGAGGTTCAAGAGGAACGCAGAGACACAGCAGGTGACAAAAAGTATTTACACTGTACACAAGCTTCCTGATCAGATCTAATGGGAGACGTTTTAGTTTTTTCTGCGCAGTCAGTGACGAGCGATGAACTCGTGCATGTTTTCCTTCATCTGACTTTCTGAAAGCTGCACGGAGGCCGACCGGAGGCTGAACAGAACTGTAGAATGATGAGTGTGTGAGACGTGACGCCATGAGGAGTGGGCGTGATCGCTGGGCGAGTGTTGACACATGGTAGGTTTGCCCACTTCACTTCTTCCTGAACCCCCTGGGTGTGACTCTCCACTCCACACTTCTCAAGCTGCCGTGTGTGTTTAGCTCCTCCCTGTCACCTGATCACATGACTCTCACCTCGGGGTTAAACTGAACTGAAACACATGAAGTTGTAATGTGATTATGAAAGGCCAGAACCCCCTTTATCAACCCCCTTGATCTGTTTTTTACAGATCAAGTTGCATTTTAATGGCTGTGAGTATCTGTGTTATTTATAACCAGCCTCCCTTGGTGTGTGTGTGTGTTTTATTTTATTTACTTTTTTGTATTAAAATGATCCTGGTACTGGTTTCTGTTAACATGTATGATAAAATGCCACAGCTATTCTTCAGTGCACGTGACTAATCAGAAAACTGAGTGTTTGCAGAGAAAAGAAACCGAGCCGACCGTCAGCGCGGTCACCGCTGTACTGTGTATTAGTGGGAGTTTTACGTGTGGAGTGTCAGTTGTACGTGTCGTGCCATTCAGTACACGCCATCATTTTTTTAATTCAAATATTTATTTTAGTTTCAGATAAATGTCATATCTTTACTTTAACACACGTAAGGTTTTAATGTTTGGTCCAACAGATTTCAAAACATGTCATGGCCGGTTATTTATTTTGGATTATCCAATCCAATCTTATCTTGATTCATACACATTGCATAAAAACTTACTTCTTTTTATTGTGTAAAGCTGCTTTGCGACAATGTCAATTGTTAAAAGCGCTATATAAATAAAATTGACTTGACTTGACTTATTTAAGTCTTAAGTTAGAAGTTAAATCTCTTTCTGCTAAATCGGGACGTGATTCTGTTT
>QMIH01002127.1:0-11727 GCA_003987875.1 Clarias batrachus
TTCGGTGACATCATGCCTGGCACAGGTTATAAGCCGAAGGTATTCGGCGGGTTTGACATGCACAAGCTTCAGAACCGGGCAACAAAGAGATGTTCCCATAGCGTTTTCACGCAGCATCTCGTTCCCGCTTTATCAGGGAACAGGGTTACAGTCAAGTAACCCGAGACGATCTGACTTTTGACCACACCTCCCACTTTACGATTTGGCTCTGACTCTTCGCCGATAGAGTGTAGTGTAGCAGTGCTCCAGGGTCCTTTCAACCCTGATGAGGCAGGTGATGTGTTGCTAAAAGTTCTGTGTCCCGTTGTTGTGTTTGTTGCTGTGTAAGAGCCTCATACAGCTGACATAATGTCCGCATCCACCTGGTGTGGAATATATACATTGCTGACGATGACCAATGTAAACACCAAAAGAAGGTAAAAAGGATGACATTTGATGGTCGGTAGCTTCGGGTTGGCTGTGCAGGAGGGTGTGTGAGGTATAATTCTCATGCAGTTGCACAAGCTGTTGTTCACCATTAAAGGCACCCCTTGACTTCCCAGATTCTCCTTCTGTTCTGTCCTGACTAAGAGGTAGTACACCTCAGCACATGTGCAATCAATTTAGATTGGCGACCAGGCGGGTCAAATTTAGCCATGAAATCTCCAACACTCAATATATATATATAAGAAGCCCAAGTTGTCATCAAGTCTTCTGTGTTGTGGGGTCTGGTGTCTCACATCTTTCCACAATACACCATAGATTCTCTATAGGGCAGGCGAGTTTGCTGGCCAGTCAAGCAAAAGGATACGATGGTCCTTAAACCATGTATAAGTACTTTTGGCAGCATGGCCAAGGCCTGCTGTAAAATGAAATTAGCAAAAATGACCTTTCAAAGTTAAAGTTGAGGTAAATTTTTTTAATTGTTACTTTACAGCAGTGATTCCATTAGTGTGCGTGGCTTGAATGTCAGAGAGGTTTCTTGTTAAGTTTGCCAATGAGACAGTGTTTCTGTTAATGCGTGCGTGTGTGTGTGTGTGTGTGTGTGTGTGTGTGTGTGTGTGTGTGTGTGTGAGTGAAAGTTGTTCTTACAAATAAGAAAGGGAGGAATGGTTACTGTGTAAGATGAGAAGAGGGAGAGGGGAGGGTATCATTCCTCCTCTGCTCTTATTTTAGCTTCACAAACCCGCACACATAAGTAGCGTGTGCGAATATGCTGTGTACATACACACATACACAGCACATCCGCAAATACACACATACACAGCACGTGCGCACACAAACACTAACAGAATAACTTATCTGTCAGGATTTTTTTTTTATTACAGGTTAATTTGTTTTATTTTCACTTTATATTTTCTATGAATTAATGTTATATATTTATTTCTTTGGGTTGTGGAACGAACAATCTGAGTTTCCATTATTTCTTATTGGGAAATTTGCTTTGATTTATGAGTGTTTTTGATATACAAGCATGCGTCCAGAACTGATTATGCTCTCAATCCAAGGTTCCACTGTATATAAAATCAACCTCAGAGGCTGATTCCATGGCTTACATTTTCTTGGACTCTAATCAATCAGGCATTTGATTCTAAACAATAAACCATAAACAGCACTCCCCCTGTGTGTTGTGTGTCTTTGTCTGTGTGAGAGTAGAAATGTCTCTCTGTGTGGCTCTGTGTGTTTGAGAAGTAAGGGGGATGCATAAATATCTCAGGGACATGAGCTAAACTGAAAAAAAATGTCAGTGCTACTGAATAATAGAAACGCACACACACACACACACACACACACACACACTGCACCCGACAGCATTGTAACCACCAAAAATGTTTAGCATTCATCTGTTGCCACTACTGTCCTCTCTCATAGTAACTGTGTGATCAAAACTCGACCTTCCCTTTGTAGTCTAGCTTAGACAAGAGAATGAAACACTTAAAATGTTTGTGAAGTGCACCAGCACCAACAAGTGTTTTAGCCTGGGTAAAAGCATAAACAGAAGAAGATTGAGCCTAATAAACTGCTATATTACATCTTTCACTTATGTCTAAACTGTGCAGAACAGAGTTGTTCAAAGTTTAGAAATGAATGAGAGAGGTAATATAGCAGTTAATCAGGCTGGGCAGAACAGAGTTATGAAGCCAAACATGGCAGACTAGATCAGACACATACATCTGTAGTGTGCATGGATACACACTACATACTGTAGCCAGAAAATAATACATCTCTTGTCTTCTGCATTTGGTTTGTGTGTAGCAAGTCTACATCCTTAAAAATTAACATGGCATGCCGACAAGATGCAAAAAAGCGTGTAAACCAGGGGTGTCAACCTCTGTTACTGAAGGGCCGCAGACCCGCAGGGTTTTGTTCCAACCCCTGGGGACCTGCAGAGATTAGCTTCAACTATAATTAAAAACACCTAATCCACCTAATCAAATCATTAAGGCTTATTTGAAAACTACATGGCATATATGTTGAAACAGGGTTGGAACAAAACCCTACAGGTCTGCGGCCCTACAGGAACAGAGTTTGATACCCCTGGTATAAACTGTAGAGGCAGTGTAGTCAGCAGGCAGATAAAAAATGGCAGAACGTTTTGAGAAGTTGTACAAACAGGTCTACAGATACCCCCACCTGAATAGTGACATTTATTGCTAACAGTTGGTGGGAGATAAGTACTATCTTCCTACTAAACTCTGTATGCTATGTTCATTTATTTTCTGCAAAACTGTTTGATTGAATTCTCCAGTGTACAGTAAAACATGTAGTATATAGGCATGTATTGTATTTCAACAAATGCACTCACAACATTTAATATTTTTCTCTACTGTCTACTGAATTTGCAACAAGTCTTGTGAATTCTTTCAGCCACTTGGGGTTGCAGCCTACCCATAGAAAGACTCTATCCCACGTCAGTATGAAAATGGTTTAGTCAAGAGATGCCTATATAAAAACCAATGCTAAAATTAAATGTGCAGATTCGATCACCCATTGTGATGACCTCTAATGAAAGCAACAAGCAACTGTAAAAAATAAATAAATAAATAAATAAATAAATAAATAAATAAAAGATCAAGCACTATGGGATATGCACCGTGTGAACTAATTCCAGCACTAAGGTTTAATAGTTAAATAAAGAAAGTTGGCCAAATTACACTTTCTAGTTTTTGCAAGGAACAAAGTACTTAAAACACTAAAATGTTCTGTAACTATTACAGCATTATGATGTTAATGAAATGTTAACAATTCTATGCAGCTTCAATCTAGGCTTGCTTCCTCTTTCCGCTCGATTCATGACCAATTGTCATTAGATTGTGTATATTGAACTTGTTGAGTGTTGGTCATATGGAGATCACTGAAGAAAAGTAAAAAGCATTCCAGATCAATAGGGAAGCATTAATCACTCTGTATACCTGTATCACCCTGTAAACCTTCACTGCAGTTTACCTTTTGGACTTGAACTTTTGGAGTAGCACATCTGGGTCATCATTTTTACATTTTAGATAAATGTTTTTAAAAAAAAGCTGTTAGGCACAAAATCAGTCATCATGGTGGATCTCAATATTAGGCAAATACAGATGAATCAGACAAACAACATATAACTTTTTTTATTGTGTCAGTATTTATATAACAAAATGAAGGCAAAAAGAAAAATGCATATTAGTACCCCTATGATTTAATAGCTTGTAGATTTGCTTTTTCAGCAATAACTATATGACTATATCAGTCTCTCACATTGTTGAGGAGGGATTTTGGCCCATTTTTTAAATTAACTTTTATAAATGTTTCTTCACGCTTTTTTTGTTCTGTTAAAAATGCTAATAATAGGCTAATTCTATAATTACAGGTCCATGTATGTGTGTATGTCTGTGTGCCCTGCGATGGATTGGCACCCTGTCCAGGGTGTACCCTGCCATGTGCCCCAAGTCTCCTGGGATAGGTTCCAGGCTCCCCGTAACCCTGAATACAGGATTAAGCGGTATAGATGATGAGTGAGTGAGTGAACTAGATGTGTCTGTAATATACCCCCTAATGTGCTAAAATCATTAAGTGCCAAGCTTAAAATATTTTATTGAAAATAAACATTTGATTCATTATTTTGTCAACTATGTTATCGACAAATTTTGTGTTATATAAAAAAATGCATAAAATACTACACATTTGGTAAAACATTTGTTTAGATTTTCTGTCTAACTGATTTAAAAATATGAATTTTGAACCTTATAATGGACATTCTGTGGGATTACAAATTAATATTTTTTTTAAATATAAATCCACCTAATGCTGAATTTAGAGCTATTCATCATGCTTAGGTAAGACATTCCTTTCCAGAGATATCCCTCATCTTTTTGATACAATTTAGCCCAAAATTAAAATATTTACAACACAAAAAACAACACGTAACACAGTTGACAGACAAATTAACACAGTTGCAAAGTATGTTTTTATGCAATTCATATTTAATTTCAGTTCTTTATTAAAAAAAGAAATATAACAACATGATATAAATATCATTAAAAATATTAAGTAATCCCCATAAAAATATTCAGGTTATCTTTTCTAAGTAATATTTATCAGTGCAGGTGCAGAGAGAGAGAGAGAGAAAAGGAAGATAATCAAAGAGTCTCGGGCCTTATTTCATACACGAGGGAAGAAGTTATCAACAAAAATGGCAAATGGCAGCTTTTAGACTGAATTAGACTCTGTAATAATGCAAATAAGAAGCAGGAAATATGTGAGATTTTAAGTGTTAACCAAAGATGTGAAGACAGACAGAGTGAGAAAGCAACAGAGATACAGAGTGAGAGAGAGAGAGAAAGAGAGAGAGAGAGAGAGAGAGAGAGAGAGAGAGAGAGAGAGAGAGAGAGAGAGAGAGAGAGAGAGAGAGAGAGAGAGAGGGTTGGTGCAGGCATGACAGGCATTCAGTGAGCTCTGAACCAGCCAATCTGAGAGCTAAGCTGCTGCAGTGGAAGAGTCAACGAGGATTCTCCTTTGTGCTCAAACACACATACACGCACACACGCGCAGTCCACGGATCGGAGAGATTCTCATTCGGGGAGTAGAGCAGCACAACGAAAATTGGGAGAGAGGCAGGAGAACTGGAGTTGGGCATTCAGAAGAAGAAATGCTTTCCAGAAATGCTTTTCTTGTGAGGTATCGTATGATACTGTATTTTACTAGAGATGCTTGTTGGTCTGAGAACCCCTTTTTAATTTTAAGAGACTGTAATCTTTTTAGTAACTGTGGGCATGTGCACACAGAGTGTTTTAAAAGAAGGAATATATCAAAAGGATTGTTGGGGACAGATAGTCATGCAGCAGTTTGGAGGGAAATTTGGCATTTTGAGAGATACCTAGGTTAAATAGGAAAGACTGAATAAACCAGGAACTGTAAAAAAAATAATAAAGTATAGCTGCGATGAGTCGTGAATTGATGTGGAAAACTGCCAGGTGATTTGTACATAATTTATTTTTTATAGATTTATTGTATAATTAATGGCATGCTTTTGTTAGTGTGTTAGAGTTTCAGTCCTTTTTTGGACTGTTTATATATATATATATATATATATATATATATATATGTGTGTGTCCATGATTGTTCTACTCTACTCTGATTTATGTGATAAGTCTTTTTTGCTAACAGCACACAGTGTAAACATGGACCACAGAAGCCACCCATTAGAATCCTTATGCTATTATCCGGACTGAAACACACATGTAGTGGTGTCAGTAGCACCATTTTCTCTCTCTCACTCACTCACACACACACACACACACACACACACACACACACACACACACACACACCAAGTTTTATTTACTGTTTTGTTCGATTATGGGAAGACTGATCAAGCCTAAAGCAATAAAGCACAGAATACTAAATGTATTTTTGATTAGAATGTTATTAAATGTGTGTATGTGTGATGCTTTTTATGTCATTTGGTAGCACTGCCAGTTTATTTTCTCAGTTTAGCTCATGTCAGTTTAGCTCATGTCACATCTAAGATTCTTGTGTTTCTTTTGCTCGCCAATACAGTAATCAAATTTCCATGTGTGTGTATATACACACACATGTATAACTGTTTACTGTGAAAAGCATGAAATGATAGATATGCTTTAATTTGAAGAACAGTCGATTGGATGATCTCTGAAATACGAGAGACTGTGAGAGAAATAAAGATAGCATGCTCTTGCATTTCTGTAAGTGGAAAATGATTTATCTGTCCTTTTTGACTTCCCTTGTTCTAAAATGATTCAGCTGAGAACTGAGACAGGAAAGAGCATTTGGTAATGAAATAGCTTGCTGTGGAAAGTATTCTGTGGGGAGAGCACTGACCTGCCATACATATCCCCCTCAGGCAGCTAATGCACATCTGGCCTACTTACTTGTATATACAGTACCTCTATCATAAGTTGAGTTAAATAAATTTTCAGTCAAACTGAGCATTTTATTTTAGTTTCATAATCAGTGATTGAAGATATACATAGAGAATATTTCATATTACTGTAGTTATACTCAAAGTATCACATGCTTACTCCACCCATAACCCCAAGTTCAACCTATTTGACTTTTCATGTAAAATTCACATAAGTAAAATAAATTAACAGACACAAAGTTAGATAGCAATACGTGTGTTTGAATCTTGGTCTGGAAGGAACCCACATGGGGATGCAAACTCCATGATCACAGACTGGAGGTGAGATTTGAACCCACAAACTTAGAGATGTAACATTACACCAATTCACTACAGAATCTGGCTTTTTGTTTGTTTGATTGTTTGTTTTATATGTATGATGTCACAGACAATGTATGGATGATAATTATGTTCTTCACCTCAACTACCACCTTTATAATTTTTCCCCCTCAAAAATATGTGGCCACTCATACTGAGATCCTGGCTAGCTATCACACAGTCAAATGTGTCAATTGTACAGTCGTGGCCAAAAGTTTTGAGAAGGACACTGATATTTGTTTTCACAAAGTTTGCTCCTCAACTGCTTTTAGATATTTGTTTCAGTTGTTTCTGTGATGTACTGAAATATAATTACAAGCTCTTCCTACGTTTCAAAGGCTTTTATCGACAATTTCATGACATTTATGCAAAGAATCAGTATTTGCAGTGTTGGCCCTTCTTTTTCACGACCTTTGCAATTCGACTGGGCTGCTCTCAATCAACTTCTGGGCCAAATCCTGACTGATTGCAACCCATTCTTTAATAATCACTTCTTGGAGTGTGTCAAAATTAGTGTGGTTTTTGTTTGTCCACCCGCCTCTTGAGGATTGACCACAAGTTCTCAATGGGATTAATATCTGGGGAGTTTCCAGGCCATGGACCCAAAATTTCCCCAAGCCACTTACAGTAGTTATCACTTTTGCCTTATGGCACGGTGCTCCATCGTGCTGGAAAATGCATTGTTCTTCACCAAACTGTTGTTGGATTGTAGGAAGAAGTTGCTGTTGGAGGGTGTTTTGGTACCATTCTTTATTCATGGCTGTGTTTTTGGGCAAAATTGTGAGTGAGCCCACTCCCTTGGATGAGAAGCAACCCCACACATGAATGGTCTCAGGATGCTTTACTGTTGGCATGACACAGGACTGATGGTAGCGTTCACCTTTTCTTCTCTGGACAAGCCTTTTTCCAGATGCCTTAAACAATTGGAAAGAAGCTTCATCCGAGAATATGTCTTTGCCCCAGTCCTCAGCAGTCCATTCACCATAATTTTTGCAGAAGATCAATCTGTCCCTGATGTTTTTTTTTTGGAGAAAAGTGGCTTCTTTGCTGCGCTTCTTGACACCAGGCCATCTTCCAAAAGTCTTGGCCTCACTGTGTGTGCAGATGCGCTCACACCTGCCTGCTCCCATTCCTGAGCAAGTTCTGCACTGGTGGCATTCCGATCCCGCAGCTGAATCCTCTTCAGGAGACGATCCTGGCGCTTGCTGGACTTTCTTGGATGCCCTGAAGCTTTCTTAACAAGAATTGAAGCTCTTTCCTTGAAGTTCTTGATGATCCTATAAATTGTTGATTTAGGTGCAATCTTAGTAGCCACAATATCCTTGCCTGTGAAGCCATTTTTATGCAACGTAATGATGGCTGCACGCGTTTCTTTGCAGGTCACCATGGTTAACAATGAAAGAACAATGATTTCAAGCATCACCCTCCTTTCAACATGTCAAGTCTGCCATTCTAACCCAATCAGCCAGACATAATGATCTCCAGCCTTGTGCTCGTCAACATTCTCACCTGAGTTAACAAGACGATTACTGAAATGATCTCAGCAGGTTCTTTAATGACAGCAATGAAATGCAGTGGAAAGTTTTTTTTCGGGATTAAACTAATTTTCATGGCAAAGAAGGACTATGCAATTCATTTGATCACTCTTCATAACATTCTGGAATATATGCAAATTGCTATTATAAAAACTTAAGCAGCAACTTTTCCAATTTCCAATTACACTTATTTTACTGGTTCCACACCTATTAGCCAAGAATATGATCTGTGACTTTCATGGATAAAACTTCATGGAAAAATAAATAAATAAATAAACAAACTGCCAATTATTTATGTAATTCTCAAAACTTGTGGCCACGACTGTACATCACTCTCAGCAATGCATGAAGAGATTTCTTATAGCATCAATGAAGAACTGGCATCTATTGGAAATACAGTAGTATCGTGCTGGTAATATTTTATCACTTTATTAGGAACACCAACACATTCACACATGTATCTAATTAGCTAAATATGTGAAAGCAGCACATTGCAAAAATACTTACAAATAAAAATCTTGTAAATACACAAGTTTCAGTTCACATGTTCACATACAAATTGAATATGAGAATGGAGAAAAATTGTGATGTGTGTGACCTTAATTGTGCAATGGATTTTGATAACAATTGAAGAAAATAATTGGCAGTTTATTTATTTATTATTTTTTTCATGAAGTTTTACCCATGAAAGTCAAAGATCATGTTCTTGGCTAATAGGAGTGGAACCAGTGAAATAAGTGTAATAATAGGCATAAATGTGTCTGAGAAAAAGTTAGGGCAACCATACCTATGGGGAAACCTAGTGTTCTAATAGTTTCATAGTGCTCCAAAAGCCTCAGTACGACTCTTTTTGCACATTTATACTAAACTATATACTATAAATAATTACAACCAACCCATACTAACCTTTTATGAACCATGTTGAATATGAATCTGTTGTCATTTATGCACAAAAGAGCTAGCAACAAATATTGGGCTATGTGCAAAAAAGTTAAGCAAATCCTGAGGCTGAACATACACAATAAATTGGTAGATTGTTATAAGAATTAATAGGGGGAAAATCACTTTGGAACATATATTCATAGAAATAGGAAATATTATCTGTTTGTCCCTTGAGACAGGATGCCATTACCCCCAAGAACTTAATTTACCAGAATGCCGTGCTGAATATCATACACAACCAACCCAGTTAATTTCATAAGCCTGCTAATTTCACTGCACCTTATTTACTTACTTACTTATTAATCAGCCCATCAGATTTAATATCTTTACCCTCATTCAATTTTCAATTAAATCTAATTAAGAACATGAAAATAAGTATTACAATGTTTAAGAAACAGAAAGAAAATGACCTGATTAAGATTTTATAATATATTTGTTTCTTGTATTAGCCAAGTTCATTTTCTCAGCATTTCAGATGCTAATTGCAAGCAATAAAACAAGCATCATACATTTGTATTTAACCACAAACACCGTTTGTGGCATTATCAATTTGTTCACATTTTCAGTAAGGTGGATGATCACTCCAGAAAAATCACTCCAGAATTTTAGGGAGACAGATAGATAACTGAGTTCAAGAACTATCCTAACCAATAATTGGCTTTGGTTTATGCAATTGTTTATCATCTTAATCCTATATATTTGATTGGTTGCACATTTTGGTCAACTGGTTGGCTGGAAAATATCTTATCAGTGCCTGTTAAGGCTCTGTGTCCTCGTTTATTTGTTGACAGGATCAAATGAAAAATGCTTTCAATCATGTATGATGTGGGCACAGAATTTTTTCATTGGGGCGTTAAAATGTTCGCTGTAAATATAGAACAAAAACAAGAAGCATTACTTTTGGATTCTCTATTGAGACTGAGCTTATAGACCTGATGATGAGAGTGCTGACTCATGCTACACAGGTGAGAGCATTTCTGGCACTATAACCTGTTGAAAGGTTGTATTGATTGAGATTTGAGTTAAAAAAAAAAAAAAACATTGCTACTGTGCATCTTTGAGCAACTACAGTAGGTAACAGTAAATATTTTTGGGCTACAAATCTATCCTTAGATATGTGTTGCTGGGTCAATAAAAATACTTGTATTGGTGTAATATGCAAGAAACTTACACAACAGTGTGAATTTTGTATGTGTATATGTGTATAATGTGCATAGAGTATGTTAAATCAAAGAAAAATTAAGCAATGAAATTGCAGTCTTGTTGTGTGGTTTGTAGGCATCCCAAAATGGTCAGACCATCAGGAGAAACTCTGTACTCAATGTAATTACAATATTTCATAAGAGGATTATTTGCCCTCAATTTTAAGATGACATTTAATCCTTGCTAACATAAGCAATGAGATTGTCATATGTCTCCTACAAGCTAATGTTCAAATTAATGTAAAATTTTGATAATTTAAATTGGTCTTTGGAGCAATGGATAAAGGTCATGTGGTTTGGTGACTTCAAATTCACCCTAATCCAGAGTGATGGGTGAGTCAGGGTAAGAATGGAAGCACATGAAGCAATGCACTCATCATTCCACTGTACAAGTCTTTTTAGGCAGTGATGTGCTCTGGGGTTACTTCAGTTGGTCAGGTCTAGAATCAGCAATGTTATGTGACAATACAATTATAGTCAGCTAACTACCTGAATGTACTGAATGACAAGGTTACCATATCAATGGATTTTTAGTTCATGATGGCACAGGCACTATCCAGAATAATAATACCAAGATTTATTAGGCTCAATTCACACATAAATTGGATACCACAGTGTCCTGACCTTAACCCAAGTGAAAGTATGTGCTGGAGAAGACTGTAGGTAGTGGTTCAACTCATCTGTCATAAACACAAACTCTCAGCCATGAATGAACTCTGGGCCGAAATAAATATTGAAAAAGATTTGATAAAAGTGGTCTGACAATGTATTGGGGGTGTGCATTATCATTATTATTAGTAGTAGTAGTAGCAGTAGTAGTAGTAGTAGTAGTAGTATTTTTTAAATTTTTATTTATTTAATTTATTTTTTGTAACTGAAGCAAGACATGATTTATACTGTAGCATCTCTTTTAATTTTATTATTAAAGATGTAAAGAATATGTTTGGCCACACCTCAATTATCAGCAATATACAGAACACCACATGCACCACATAGACTGTTAACATAGCAAATAAATAAATAAGTGGAATAAAGATGAATAATAATGCTATCATATTTCAGTTTATTGTTACAGTCCTACTCAGCACAATGACTTTTTACAATGACGTTTCATGAAAAAAGGATGGTATGTGACCAGCACACAAATACTGTACCATTTTGAAACCGATTGCTTATTATCCAATCCTACTAGCTTAGTGGGACTTAATAATGACAAGCACATATAATGCTAGTGACTGTGGGAGGAATTCCTTCATAAATTGGTGGGGTGGGGAATAAAGAAGCACATGCCTTGCACAGACCTCTACACTTCATACAAAGTGATATCAAAGTGATA
>QMIH01002127.1:11784-32581 GCA_003987875.1 Clarias batrachus
TATATATATATATATACAGTATATCTGCAAAGATTTTCAGAAAAGATTTCCAGCAGCATATTATTCAACCTTTCAGCAGCATGTTCTTGAGTGTAGTGTGGTTAACTGCACAATTTGTTTTATTTACTCTTAAATATATTTAGTCTAACAACAGTTATTTAACCTGCTTTCTTTACCATCTGCCTGTGTTTTCTTACACTTTACTTTTTTTAAAACTGCTCTATATCAACAGCTCCCTATATCAGCAATGAGAGAATGTATTCATCTACTATGCAACTCCAATCCGATTCAGTCATGATGTAGATTTGACGATGCAGGAGTTGTTAGTTGATATAAAGCCAAGAGCATTTTGATTAAAGTTTTAGCTTGCCACATACTATAATTAGAACTGCCTCAAAATAATTAATCTCATCAGCTCCACTCATTAACACATATATAATTTTCTGTACTGTGAGATCCAGGATTATGTTTTTTGCCATAATTTTAAGGTTCAAACCCAAGCTATACTAGCATAATAATATAATGCTGGTGAATGCTGCAAGAAATATCCTTATAACCCCAGCTCATTTTATCCTCCAGCTCTACTGATTACAAGGCAACAGTAAAACAGTGGATCCATCTGTTTTTGCTTAAGTTTTAACTCTTTTTTTTTTCCTCCTCATAGAAATGCCAAACTAAATGACATACTAAACATTTGCCCTTCTCTTAGAAGTGTGAAACACTAAAAAAAAAAAAAAGCATGTAAAATATAAAATAAAAACATTACCACAGACATAAAAATTAAAAAACATTGATATTAACAGAAAACTGAATGGGTAGGATCAACACATGTTCATTGCTTCTTGGCTACAGCACATACACATGATGTCTGAGAGGGAATAAACTGAGACCGCTAACAATAAGGAAAACATTAACCTTATTAAAGCCTAAATGAATCGACTGATGGGTTACACAGGAAGAAACAACTCCTTGCAATAACAAGTAAGAAACTGATTTAGCTAGTCTAATGAGATATCATTGAAGTGCTATTCTTTTCCTTGTGATAGTGATAAGATGTGTCCAAACATCATCAAGCTTGTGATATTTAAGGATATACCCTTTTTTCTGTCATTGTGTTTTTTTGTGTTTTGTGCATTTGTTACTTTAACATTTTTGACCTGTCTATAAGAACACAATCTAGCTTCTCACAGTCTGTCAGATACCTTCCTTCGGTGTGAACACAAAAGTGATATGTTATTAACATACTGTTTCAAAAATCATGTATCAGAAGTACTTGTGATGCTAATACTAATTAGTATTTTCAATTGGACTGGCATGGTTCCAATCACCAGCTATACACTTTGCTCAAAGACTGGTTTCAAGCAGCTCATTTCTATGCATGATGAGTGTTGGTTTTATAAACTCTTCAGTTCAGAGTTCACAGATGCCAGCCTCTGATCAGGCTATTAATCCAAGAAGTCTAACACAAGATTGTCTTTTGCACCAAGTTTAGTTGGACTACCTTCTCTTTCAAGAAAAAAAATACTGCCAGGACCACTATAAAACATGCACATGTTTATGCTGCAATGTTCAAATTACTGTATAAACAATCTGAAAAGTGTTCTTCTGAAAAGGCAGTTAAAAATCAGTCAGAGTTCTCTTCCAGTCCAAATTTTAGAGGTTAAGAGCATTTTTTTAGCCATAATGTAGAGTCTACAATGACGTCAGTTGTTGTTAATCCAAGGGAAATTGTTGAATGAAGGAATAGAATTCTGATATTTACATAACAATTCAAGCACAGTACAGTTTTTTAAAATAAACTTATATATGGCTCAGGATTGTGCAGTATAATGTGGCATAGCCTTTTTTAAAGTTGAATTTTAATTAATTTTAACCAACTACTCATATGTATATACAGTAAATATATAAGAGTTCTACTGTACATTTTTGCAATGTCATTCCCATATTCTGAAAGTGGTCAAATTTACACTTTATAAAAGTAATGATAACCTTTGTTCTACCTGGCATATCCAAGAACACAAAAATACACAGTTTAAAATCTGAGGCTTCCCTGTTAACACACACTGGCGCTGTAACTTCACTGATAATTACAAAGATTAATTAAATCTAATTAGTAGGGAACTGATAATCCAAGTAATACATGCTCAGAGTTAGGTGCATTGCACACTTGTGTAATCAACTGGATGCAGAAATGCATCCAGGATGCATTTGTTCCCTACATTCAGTGTTCCTGGGAAAAGCTTTAAGATATATACTTATTATGAGAAGGGGGGTTGGTGCAAAATGAATAACTGAATAAATAAATTACTTACAGAGGCCATTTTAAACTTCAGCATTTATGACATTAATTATCATTACCATGATCATAGAAAAAATATTTAATATTATAATATTAAAAAATATGTAAATTATATGAGGCTTTGCTATTGTCCGACTTTATTGTGACTGGAAAACTGATAAGCTTCCATTAATCCAAATAAATGGCCAATCATAGCATAAAATAAAGGTCTTAAAGTTTTTCTTTTTATGTTTAAATAAAAGCCTGGATGTGTAAGTTCACCATCATCACACCAGGGAGTATGGAAATAATCTCTCCTGAAAAATGAGATGTGCAGTTTCCATTTTGAATCTTTGTCCAGTGGGGCTCCTCCAGAGACTAGCTAGCTTGAGATAGTTTGAGGGTAAAAAATTACTGGGCTTGAAGAATATTTGGTACATTACTGAATTCTTAAAAAGGATGCATATATATAAAGTAATATTTCAGTTACATTGTGTAGGATAGTTTTTATCTAACCTTGTTTGAATGTGATTATAATGAAGACCTTTAAAATTGACAGTATGAACAGTACTGTGCAAAAGTCTTGAGCCACCCTGATTTTTTGTGGATATACTGGTGATGATTGGGGAAATGAGGTTGCTGCTGCAGTTGTTACAAAAACAGACATTTTTTTTTATTGTATCATCAGGCACTTTGCAGCCGGTTACATTAAAACATTTGTTGCCATTTCTTTAATTTAATCTACATGATTTACTTTAATATGAAGAATTAAGCAATATCACAAGAGAGAGTATGCTGTTGTATAGAATACCATCACAGCTGCAATGTGGCTGCACGGAGGTTAAAGCATTTTCTTAAGGTTCATAACCTTTTTAAATTTTAATTAATTTTGTTTTAATTAATGGAATAAAAAAAAACACTTACAAAAAAGTTCAACGTTTGTGTGATTTTAGGGATGTTTCCTGATGAAAATCAGGTACAAAATCTTAATTAAACAGCTTATGTTAAGTTATGAGAAAAGAACAATGGAGAGGTAAAGAGAAAAAGAAAAAGAAAACTGACAGCCTCTCTGTATTGATTTTGCAGTTCTAGATAAAATGGGAAATCTTCCCTGGAGCAATCTATTCACACATTACAGACTTGGTGACCCTCTTGACACACATATACACACATTCACACTACGACTCACCCCTACCACCAGTTTGATTCATCAAGATGAAATACACTTGATACCCCTCACTCCTGCCTTTTCTTTTGCTTTTGTGCCTCAAGCCCATAGCAACATTAAGTCTATCATTAGGGAACTGGCCTGATAACTACATAGACCAACACCCTCAGATTTCAGATTTTCCAAATTCCAAATACAGCTAAATGATGACAATAGTATTTTTTGCAGCCAAACTACAGGGAAACATTTAAGTTTTTTTCCTCACCAAATTATTTTGAGAAATAACACAAATACAACCAATGCTTACATGGCATTTAAATTGCATTTATTGAGTCATAGGTTTTTCTCCCTGTCATGCTGTGAATCTGATACCAAAGTGATATGTAATGAAATCAAACACATGTAAATGCAATGCAAATACCAAGTAGTATTTTAAATGTGACTACCATGTTTCCACCCATAGGCTATACTCCCGCTAAAAGATTAGTTTCAAGTAGGTAATTTCTGCTGTATGAATGATGAGAACTTCTGCTTATTTTTGTGTATTTCTGAAGGTATAATGAGGAGAGGCAGTAGGATAAAGGGCTATGTGCTGGTGGTTGAAAATTAGGTGGAATGGAAAGATTGTGAAGTTTAGTTATAAGGAAAAAGATAGAGAGGTATGGCGAGAATGTGCGAGAAATTAGTAATATCTTATTATTGATTTTCCAGTTTCAGATAAGATAAGAACACACACCAACACTTATTTCCCTATTTGTCTTTAGCCTCTGTATCTCAAGCCTTTTGCAAAATGAATATATTTAGACCTAGACAAACAACCATAGGTTTCATAATTTTGGAGTTAGTTTTTATACAAAATATGGGTCACAAATGCAACCAGTGCTTACATGGAATTTACATTGCAATAGTCTAGTATGCTCCATGTCATGTCTGGCAACTGGATACATATTGAGTTGTGACTTTATTCAATTCTGACATTTTGATTTGAATAAGCTTATTTGTTGCCCTTCCAGGAAAGTTGAAGTGATGGACCTTGTTTAGAAATTTCAGCTACAAAGACTGCAACAATTCCTTACACTTAGACATTAAAGGTTGTCGTTGAAGGCATAATAAAAACATACTGTGTTCATGTCCCCCTAAATGCTAGAGAAAAATGATGTATACAAAAGTTTTGTATAAACTAAAAGACACTAAATGTCTAGTTTCCTTCAAAGGTATGATGAAAATAGCATGCTTGACCAACTAATCCACCAAAATTTTAAGTCCACCTTCTCAATCACTGCTCATTGTGTTACAGATAATCCAGGGACATGAGCTGAAAAATATTTAACTCAAATAAATAAATAAATAAATAATGCTCAACCCAGGTGCTCAACCCAGATGCTCAACCCTGGATTTTGGAATTTTACTCACAAATGTATTACAGGATGCATCTAATACATATACAGTAGTAGTGAAAACCCACTCTGGCAGAGACACAAAAATATTTCTCCACTTTCTTTCAGCTCACTTTGAACAATTTGCGCAATTCCCCCCCATGCTTGGTACTTTTCTATACTAGTAGTATAGAAGATGAATGAATTAATTAAATGAATATACTATTTAAAAAAAAATCTGTTACACACACTTTAACACAGTTGGACTAAGCGAGAGAGAGTGAAAGATGCAGTCAGCTATATAGTTAAGGAAATTTTTTCATAGTAGAATTTTCCAACAAATTAATTATATACCACAGGCAGTTTTCCCCTGTGATGAGGATGTCAGAAGGATCTATTTCCTATCTGGTTTCACTTTTCTCCATCTTCAAACACACTCTATTCATACTGGCCTCTCTCCTCCTTCCCTTTTTTAATTATTTCCCCCAAACACAAACAAACAAACAAACACACACACACACACACACACACACACACACACACACACACACACACGACAACCACATTTATAACATGATCTTTTGTTTATAAGGCCCATGCCTTTCGTTAATAATCTAGACTAAATATTAGGAGCTTCAGTATTAAGGCTGGTTTCCAGATATACTTGGAACTCTTGATAAAATAGTGTACTAAAGACATGCACTCAGCATACCAAAGCTTGAAAGAGGAGGTAATATAATAATAAATGAATCTGGAAAGCACACTGAGAGGAGAAATAGAAGGATGAAGAATTGTCAGCAAATGTGGAGGGTATAAAGCAAATTGAAGGGATGTCAAAGAATGTTTTAAAATGTGCTTGTGTGCAAAGCATTGTGCAAAACTGGCTGGACAGAATTTAATGAAACTTTGGCGGTAAGTATTTGCCCAAAGTCAAACCTGCACCATGCTGTAAGTGAAATCAAAATGTTGACTAAAAGCTATTTTATGGATTAATGATCTACTTTAATATAAGCTACTAACAAGCTACTTGCTCAATACACTAATTAATGCAGTAATACATATTACTAAGAAAACGTACACACATTTTTTTACTGGGATTACTTAATTTTTTACAGCTAAAATAACACTGCTCATGTGATATAAATAGAAATACATTTATTTAGCACATTAATTAAGGGAAACAAATCACACAGAGGAATATTTTAGAACAGAAACCAAGTTCCTCATGATTACATTTGACACAACACGAAAAAAAAGGAGATGAGAATGTCAAGAAATCACTTTTGGAAGCAACCATACTGAATAATCAAATTTAAGCAGTTTTCTACCTCTCAGTAGTGTACAAAATTGAGGAAAATGTCATTATCTGCATTTACTGCATCACTATTTATGTCAGGAGGTTGTAGTGGTCCAAAAATTCAAGATGCCTTTTTCCAGCATTTCTGGACATGTGCGGTTGTCAGAAAATAAAAGATGAAGCATGAATATATGTGAGTACTTAACTGTATTTGAAATTCATCTTTCTTTGTCTCTGGTCCTCGCTGTCTTCCTCATTGTTTTTGTGAGAGTGTGTGTGTATGTGTGGGATCAAGCACCTGTTTGTGCATATTTCAAAGTGGTGGCTGAGAGACATTTGGCAAATAGTGCACATTAGCTACAGAAAGCATACTGTAGGAAAATGTGAAAGTCTTCTCACCCTTCTTTGTAAAACACCACCCAAGCATCTCAGTTCTTCTATGTGTTTCTACTTCTGTTCAGTTTTATTTAACAACTCTGCTTCATGTCCTTTTCTGCTATCAGAGTAATACATGTATCACATTTGTTTCTTTATCGCTACAACAATATCTGAATAGTATCCCATCATTTCATCCATCCATCTATGAACCTCTGTAGTCCAACTAGGGACATGTACATGGAGGCCAATGGTGACCATTTATTCCTATTTTTACGACTCTGGTCAACATCCACACGCGCATTGCGGGCTGCCATGTAGCCTAATCTGAATATCTTGAACTGTTGGAGATAACCATAGTACCTGGAGGATACCCACCCAATATGGGGATAACATGCCAATTCCATGCACACAGACCTGACTTGAACCCTGGAGGTGCAAGGTGACAGTGCTAACCACTAAGCCACTCTGCTGGATCCTATCCTTATCATGTACCAGTGCAGTTAGCTATTTTATATATGTCTACCCTGCTTGTGTACTAGTATTTATTAATGTATCAATCCATTTTAATGTGTCTTTTACTCCTTTTCTTTGGTTCTATTACATTAATTATCTGTATAAATACAAATTGATCTCTATCTTTCAACTTTGCTCTTAGGTAAACAGCATCCCACCTGATACTAAAGTAATATCACACCAGAGGGAGTGCATAGTACTGTAAACTATGGTCATGCTGCTGTGCTGAATGTCTTCATGACCGCAATATCTTCGGCCTACAGCTGCATCACAGCAGTGCTGATATTTAGCACAGAAGTATGACCACAGTTCTACAATGCAGTTTATTATTAACAGATTATGATATGTTTGTTTATTTAACCTGGTAGTTTGCTCCACCGACACATTCTATTTGCAGTCTCAAATGAAGACAGACATAGTTTTAAATAGTTTTCAATAGATTGAACACATACACACACACCCTATATCACACCATATTCTATTCTATTCATAGTTCTATCCTATTAACTATGTGAACATTTCTCTTTTTGAAGTGAATTTATAGTGTAAACCGTAAATCAGTATGGACATGTCAATGCACACAGCATGGAATGGCTATGTGTAGGAAAGTATAAACAAAAAAAAAAGGAAATTTAATGAAGGTATGCTTTTTTTTAATAAAGCTTGATGTTTTCCTTGAGCATTACAAACCTCCAGCTTGCTCATTGTGGACAAATTGTTAAAGCTCTAAATTTAGAGATCTCTACATTTCTTACGATTTTAAATGTATATCGATGTTTTTGTACTTACCACTGTTTTGATGCAATGCCGATGGTGGAAATTGCTACATACATAAGATTTAATTAAATCACCCTTAAGTACTATACAGTATATTGTGGATCCCAATTTTTAAAGATACAAACAACTGTTTGTGGGCATACTGTATGTTGAATGGCTATCAGTATTGTTTGCAGTATCTTCCTTGTGATAGTAAATGCTAACTATATTTAAAGCTCATAATTCTAATTAAGTTTTTCTTCTCTAGGTATCTCAAGATGGCCTCTGTCTCTTCATAACTTTGCTAAAACCTTTCTAAACTTGATACCAATTGTTTCCTGAAGCAAAAGTCCTCTGAGTCCATTATGTAAATGCATTTGTGCAGCCGTGCTGATCTGGTTGACTGAAACATGAGCATCATAAAAGCTTTCTGGCCCTCTGACTCTGGCCCTTCTGTCTTGTATCTCAGCTTTCTAAAATAGCACCAAAGGAGGTGTACAGCTGCAAGTGTTACAGAATTAGCTGTAGGGGCTGGATAAGAAAGGAGCCCATGAAGCAGCCAATTTCCATAGGAATATACTTGCTTCTGGAATATTTCAGTCATTTGGAATATTGGGATACTTTCGGGAAAAAAACTATTTTGGAATATTGGAATTATTGTTGCTACTCACCATCATGAAGGTGAGTCCAACTTCCTGTCTGTGTCCTGTGCTTCTCTGTCTCTGTTTTCTGGAGAGAGGCTATGGAGCAAGTCACCAGGGCCAGGCCAGGATGTTCTCCAGGAATCACAACCTGACTCTCAGTCACAACCATACAAAAGGAGGGGAGACAGAAGTCCACCATAGACCAAAGCGGGGATGGATATGGAACCAGTTCTTTGTATTAGAGGAACATATTGGACCAGATGCACAGTATGTAGGAAAGGTAGGCAATATACTGTACATTATTTATATGTATTATGGGTTTTGAAAAATTATACTTCAAATCTAAAATAGTGTATACTCTAAATGTGTTATAAGAATATAAAATATTGCATAATCCTCTATGATGGACTAAAATCAATCAAGCTTTATTCATGATTAGTCATTACTGAAGGCAGATGATTTTGTCCAAAACATACTTTCAGGGAATCTGTTGAAAGAAATGACATTAATTCCTTTTAGTTGCTGAAATACGCATAAATAAATAAAATGATCAAATTGTAGTGAAGTCATACCATTTACACAAAATGAATGCTACCCCTTTTACTTGCTTTTGCAACAGTTGGTTATGATTGATGAGTCTAAGATATGTAATTAGTTTAGTGCAGCAGAGCTGTGGCACAATAAGCTTTGAAGGGGTGAGTGAATGTTGACAGCTCTAAATGTTTGGATGTACATCAGTTGTCTGTGTTCGCTTCTCAGACTTGTTGGGCTTGTATAACATAGTTCCCTCATGCATGCCAACTGGTAAACATGTCCGCAAATTAACATATTAATGTACTGAACTTGTTGAAGTTGAAATTAATGTTAATTCAGTCAGTTTGAAGGTCCAAAAACGGATCTATACATATTTAATACATACAAATAATTATGGTATTGTGGTAATTTACAGCAAAATTGATTTGGAAAATCCATTTTATAGTAACTATAAAAAAAAATCTACAGACTGTGATGGAGAATCCCATCAGCTGATTCTTAAGAACATATCAAATTTTTTAACCTGTGTAATATGGCAATGCTAAACATTTAATTCTCTGATTGATCAGGAGGTTATGGTTACTTTTCTGTTATAGCATGGTTTGGGCAGTAATTCTGGCTATATTTTATATGAATGCATTCATATTAAAACATTTTTACAGTAACACATTAAACAGGTATTTGTATGGTGTGTTTATATACACCTGTATAACCTATAATTGATTGTGTTAAAGCATGCTCTGGTATGGTACAGTATATTCCTTAATTTAATCACATATCTTCAATCACATATTACAAACATCAAGAGCTCTAAACTGACCTATGTATATATTTTTAAATGGCCTCAAAAAAGAAAAAGTTGGTGTTTTATAAATCTTGAGGAAACTTTAACAACTATAGGGATGTGACATGGAAACAATAACAAGAAAGGTTCAAAATGTAATCTAAATTCAAAGGTATCATTAAAGCAAAGTCATGTTTCTTTCTTTTTAATTTAAATTCACCAAATAAATATATTCCTACAGTACCTTCTTCAGTTTTTCAAATAGGAGTTTTTAAAAATATATTTTTCCCAAATGTTTTCCCATTTGCTTTTATAAAAGCCTCCACTTTCCTGGAAAAGAATTTCACTAAATTTTGTTATTTAGTTACAAGCCTATTAGTGAGGGCAGGTACCGATGCAAAATTAGAAGGTATGCAAAGGTCAGGGTTTGGGCTACTTAAGTTCTTTCACACCAGGCTAATTAAATGTCTTTATGGACCTCTACTTGTGCATAGGGGTATGTTCCTTTTATAACAGATTTGGGTACTTGTATAATTGAAGGATAATTGCAATGCAACAGCATACTGTATGAGGACATTCGAGACAACTGTTTGTTACATCTTTGTTGCAGAAATGTGGGGAAGACTGATATTCAAGTGTAATGGTCAAGTTTCCATGTATTTTAGGAAATAAAGTGTAGATAGGATTAGATTATTTATTTAGCTTCAGAAAGCCAGTACTACAAAACTGGTTTATTTAAAGGTCCCATATTACTGTGTTTATGTAAATGAGCTATTTCTGTCACGTACCGGGGTTGTGCGAGGCATAAATGCAGAGGATCCAGGTTTTTCAGGGAAACGATTTATTTTATTTTAAACATAAACACAAAACAGGGAAATAAATGAAACAAAACACTTTATATGAAAAAGAAACTAAAACACGTATGGAACAACGAGACATCCACCTTTAACTAAATGTAACAAATGCAAGACGAGGGTCAGAACTCAAAGCAAGGCATTTATAATCAAGCTAATCACTTACTCGGATCAGGTGGACGCCCACGTCACCTGACCCGAGGTGCAAACATAAATATAACAGATAAAGGGTTCTTTGGGCGCTTTGGCGCCCTCTAGAGGTTATCCCTGACAATTTCAGAGCCTCAACTCTGCCAAAGAACAACAGAGCTGATCAATAAGCCAGCGGTGAGTATCTTCTTATATAAGGTCTAGCAGAAACATTTTGGACAAGTTGTGGACTACAGAATGTAGACTAGCTAATTCCTGTGTGTATATCATATTAAGGTACTCCAATTGAGATTAAATAAAAGGCATGAAACACTTTTTCAAAGACAGTGAAGGACAAAGGGCTTGACCTTAGTCCAATCTCTCAGATGAAAAAAGCTGGATTTGATAATTGAATATACTTGTTTATTAAATTTCAGCAATTTTTTAACTTAAAAGGACATCTATATACCAATGCCCTCCAAAAAAAAATCCAAAAGGATTTTGATTGATTTTTTAAGGCAATCTTGGCTCAGGCGCAAGTAAGTCTGTTAGTTGTGGACAAAACAGCGAAAAGAAACGCCATATACAGTGTACTAATGATGGGTTCTAAAGGGAGCATATAGACAGACAAAAAACGTGGAATTAAGAATGGGCTATCCCACAAATAAGAGGAACTGGGGAAGATGTAAAAAGAATCGATGTCAAATAAAAAGGTCCTTAGTCAAATAGATGTAACCTAACACATCCAAATTAGAGCACATGATGGGATGCCACAACATTTTTAGTTGAGAAAAACAAAAAAATAGTCACCTAAAAGTAGTTTAAGTAGTAAAACAAAAAATTCACATGTTCATTTATGAATCATGTGTTAGATTTGTCATGTTCATGCATCAGCACAGGATTTGCAGTGACGTTCAGCTTATAATAAGGACAATATTTAAGTGAAAACATAAATATTGTATGCCAGTTCCAGTCCATCTGTTTTGGGTTATACACACGTATGATATGCTAGAAAAAAAGAAAGATTTCTACCTGTGCTTTCTGTGCTTGAATCACTTGTTCAGGTGAAGGAAAATTTAGACTAAAATAAAGTTCTATTTGTATTTTATTTTGTTTTAATTGAAACCAACAGAAACACCAAACATTCAGACATGGTGGCTTTTTTTTCTTCTTTTTTTCCCCTGAACAAGCAGAATTGAATTGTATAATTTTAGGAAGATGTGCAGATTAAAAGTATTCACTCTACAGTATATCCTCACAAGAACAGTCATCAACAGTTTTTGTGATGAAATGTCTTTTTTGTTGGAAGCTTTTTTCTTCTTCTCTGAGATAAGGAAGATAAGTCGGCCATGTCCTTTCATGTCTTCTCAGAAGCCTACCTAGTGCGACAAAAAAGAGCAACAGTTCAGTCAGTTATCTAATACATGTTATGTTGTTTCCTAAGTTACAATGCTAATAATTTGTGCTTTCTCCATTTTTCAGAATAGAAAAGGAGACATGCAAGTTAAAAACACAATATTACAACTTTATAACAAACTGGTTAATGTATACAGTATATACACAGCGGGTCAAAATAATGTATACACAATTCAACATGAAAAAAATATGCAAAAAAAAAAGCCATATGTGACCACTAAAGGTAACAAAATGCTGATATGTTTATACACACACACACACACACACACACACACACACACACACACACACACACACATACACACACACAGAGATTGACCCTTACCTGTGGCCACTCGAAAGAGGGATGGGTGGGCTGTGACTAAGAGCATTATTGAGGACAATGCGAGAGTGCTGTCTAAGTCCACTCCATCACTGATGAGCTGCGTGAGCTGCCTCAGTACTTCCAGCTCCATTAAGAGAGAAAAGGCAGCTGTGTCAATGTTAAGGCCCCATGTTAAGAATGGACCTGTGGACGCATCAAAAGAGGGCTGAGCAGGGCTGGCTAACCGCGACTATATAATGTGTGGCAGACGAATCTGTAAGGACTGCTGTCTCTGAGGGCCCTTTTCTGCCACTCTGCTACCACTTTTGCTTGCCAGCCGGGTGCCTATCTGTACATGCACATTCTCGCTTGTTTTCTCCCTCCATCCTCAAAACCACTTCCATTCCTTATTTTCTTAATAAAATTACCCTTGGCTCGCATCTGTGTATCTATGGTGCACCCTGAGCGATTGATCTTTAATACATAAGCATATTATTGTACGACAATCACATACACACTGCAAGATAGACTCGATGAGAATGCAAGTGCCACAGGAAATTGTGTAGTTTTCTCACGTCTGTCCTTCATGCAGTGATCAAACTGCTGCTTTCATGACATGACAGGTCATGACATGGATGAGTAAGATTGGTGTGGAAGAACTTGACTGACCTGTACATCAACCCGATAGAACACTTTTGGGATGAATTAGAGCAGAGACTGCGAGCCAGGCTTTCTATTACAAAACCAGTGTCTGACTTCACTGGAAGAATGGTCAAAAATTCCCATAAACACACTCTTTGTGGAAAGCCTTCCCAAAAGAGTTGAAGCTGTTATAGCTGCAATGGGTGTTCCAACATCATATGAAACCTTATGGATTCCGAATTAGATATTACTTAAGTTCATATGCATGTGAAGGCAGGTGAGCGAATACTTTTGGCCATATAGAGTTACACATGCTTAGTCAAAACAAGAAACGCATGCATGCTATATGATACTCGAATATCAAGACTTGCTCGTTTTTCAAGTCAAAATTAATTTTGAAAAACGCAAACCGTGTTACTAAAATATTTTAGATTTGTACATCTAGAGACAAATGTGAGGCCATCTGTCTAACCAGCTTAAGCTGGGTCAAAATTGATGCAGGTGCGCGTCATGCCAAGCATACCAGTCAGTCTACATCAGAATGGCTGAAAAATAAAATAATACATTTTTTTGAATGGCCTAGTCAAAGTTCCTCAATCCAACTGAAATGATGTAGTGGGACCTTTAGAGACCTGTGCATAGGGGAATGCCCAAAAATCTCATGGGGGTACTTCATATTGCCATCATTTTTGTTAAATACAGTAGGTAGTCAGCCAGAATTCCTATTACTGTAACATTCATGACACTACTCACATTTATGTGTACAAAGAATTAACTGTTATATAGACTATCTCTTTTTGTATCTATTTATTATTTTATTTTGTTTTATTTTAAAAAAAATACATCAAACTTTAAATATAGAAATAACTTTAAAAAATATACTTTCAGAATAAAAAAACAGAATAAATTTATTATTGTCTGTGTAAATGTTTCATGGGATTTTTTCCTATTTAGGATTTTGTTCCACTAAATAATATTTATGCAGTATAATCAGATGCTTTTAATTCACTATTCATTTTCGGTCGTTGTCGTTGTTGTTTTAGTGTTACTGTGTGTGCTTTAAAATGTCAGACAACATTCAAATGAAAATAATGCACCCTTTACCCACTCAGGATGTGAACATGTCTCAGCTGTTCACACCTATACATTCAGATTCCTCAGACAAAAACAGTTTGGTCACTTTAAGATAACTCAAGTTAGTTGGGACGAGGATTACTTTTAAAACCCTCTGGGGTCTGAGGCCTTTCTGAAGTGCAGTGCTTCAGGCCTCTTCTTAAATTTGTGCAAATTTCAAATCTTTTCTATTCTAGATTCTAAAATTGACATTGTTTCCGTTTTTTAATCCTTGGAATAGAAGAGATGGAGATTTTCCCTATCATAACATGCTATGTTGTATTGTCTTTAAAACACTCTCTTGTCTCTCGACACTCGTCTCTCCCATTCCAGGAATTAAAAAATTATAACAATGCCAATTTCAGGATTTGTAGAAGCTCAATGGTCTGCACACAACCTCTCGTGGATGAGCCTTTCTCTGAATATGGGGGTGAGGCTAAGAAAAATGCGTCTCAGTTTATTAATCCAATTTAGTTTTCAGTGAGGACATTTTTTTACCACATGACTGGGGGGCTCCATATGTGTGTGCTTCTAGCAAAACAACAAAATTATAACATTCAATATACCTACTTTTATTTGATATAAAGTGACTGATGTGCCTAATTGTTTTCAGCAAAGCCTCTGTTTCACTGAATAATCCACAACTTTTCATGAACATGTGAGATCTATTGACACCTGGCTCAGGTGAAGCCACACCCTCAACACAGTAAATTAGCATTTACTTAAAGCTGAACAATCTGAGTCATTTATATAAATCAGTGATAAGTAGCTCATAATAGATACATTTAAAAATTTATTCCATACAGATGTACCTGTTACATGGAAATTTACAGGGTTTTCACTGAACGATTTACCCTGACCAAGAGCAGCTGGCACAACTAAAAAAGCCTGCAGAATTGCTTTTATATTCTAAATGAAGATGTTTTTCTAAACGTGGGCTATTGTTATTTCCTTACAATATTTGTTAATTTAATTTAAATGATGTTTGGGCTCACTGTGTTAATGTTTACTTTGCTTAAATTTGATTCAAATAAAAAGCACCTACATGTAATTTTCAAATTCTAAATTTGTACTGTATTTTAGTACTATGATTATGAATTCGTTCAGTGTTTCACTTGAATTCATCTGCTACCATGTGAGCTGTGGCTCATTAATCCTTGAGAGAATGAACTAAATGAAGTCTATAGTTATAGCGGTACTTAGCTGTAAAACCAGCAAACATATACTTCTGATGCTCGCTGCTGGCGACAAAACCATTATTCTGATTGTGTACAATCTGTAAATAATGGCAGAGTGAAACAAAGTTACATTACGTTGTCGTCTGAGGTTGTAATTGCCAATTCTAAGACTTGCTATGATCAGATTATTATTTTTATATTATACAGTGATTAATATCTTTCAAATGGCAACAAGTTATTTAACACTAAGCAATCCAGTGAGTGTCAGGGGACATTTCCTTGCAAAGATGTTACTCTATTGAGATTACCCAGAATGGTAACAATTTTGACCTGCACCAAGCAAAGAAAACAACTAAGGAGGTTGCTGAAACTACTAAAATTGGGTTAAGAACTGTCTCATACATTGCATTATTGCATAATGCATTATTTCTGGCCAGGTTGCAAGTATCCTTCAGCTCTTTATCAGCTATTGATGTGGTGGGGTGCTGAGACAGAAGACCTATAGCTAGTGCCACTTACCCTATGGCAGCCTCCTGCTCGACCAAGGAAAAGAGATTGCGACTGCTTACAGGAGATGGTGCAATAACTACCAGCTGAGTTCCTGTAATGTGGAAGTTGTGTTTAGGAATGGCTGTGGACACTGCAAACATCACGTAAAAACTACTTAACAAGTTTTAATGGCCTTGTTGACATAAAGGCTTTGCTTCAAAATGCAATAGGCCCATGAGAAGAGAAGATATGCTACTTTGAAATTCTTTAGATTGCGGTATGATGTGTCGTTTTTTAAGGTATTTTAACATGCTTCACTTTGTCAGACAGATTCTATTTAAATGATTTCTAGATTCAACATGTCTGGCAGTAATCATTTAATCACCTTTTTAAAAAAAAGTGATTAGCCATAATTCATTCCTGATTTAGCAAGGAAGCAATAACTTTCCAGGTAGGTTTGGAAAACGTTTCACCTTAATAAATTAACTCATCTTTTAAAAAATGCATTTTCTATTTATTCAGATTATCCTTGTGTAATATTATTAAAATTAGTTTTATAATATTAATCATTTAAGTGTGAAAAATATGCGAATATGCTAATCCCATGCTTTTCTCAGTATGGACTGCCTTCCTCATGCCTGAAACTCTGACATCCACGGAAAACCATGGTTAAACATCATAAAATGGCTAGGTGTGAGTTCAGGACTTTACAGCTGAGTTCCTGTAATGTGGAAGTGGTGTTTAGGAATGACTATGTACATGCATGTCTTTAAATGCATCTCTTCAGCTTGGAAACTTGGCACCTGCACACACAGTGGACCATGGTATCTCTGTGCTTGATTGTCCAGAAAACTCACCTGACCTAAACCCCTAGAGAGAATGTACGTGGCATTGTGAAGTAGAAGATGTGAGACACCAGACCCAACAATGCAGAATAGCTGAAGGTTGCTATAAGAGCAACCTTGGCCTCCATAACACTTCAGCAGTGCCAAAGGCTGATCGCCTCCATGGCACGCTACATTGCTGCAATAACTCATGCAAAGCGAGTCCAGACCAAGAATTGATTGAAATACATGTCTATACTTCTCAGTAGTCCAACATTTCTGTATTATTTTTTTTTTTTAATTGGATATATATTATTTTTTTTTAATAAAATTTTATGAGATACTGAATTTTGGAATTTGATTTGCTGTAAACCCTAATCATCAAAATTAAAAGATTTGAAATATATAAATGAGTTTCACTTTTTTAGTACTCAAATAAATCACATTTTCAATGATATTGTAATTTATTGATGCAACTGGTGTGTGCAACTGGTGTGTGTGTGTGTGTGTGTGTGTGTGTGTGTGTGTGTGTGTGTGTGTGTGTGTGTGTGTGTGTGTGTGTGTGTGTGTGCGCGCATATACGCTAGATATGTCTGCGAATTTGTTTGCGTGCAATTTAATTTGCAAAATGAAATAAGATTGGACTTATAAGCATGTATCAAAAAAGGTACAGTGCCATCTGATGTTTTCAAGGTTGTGTTTTTTTTTATTTTTTTTATAATGATATAAGGGTGTTTTTCTTTTAAAATTTAAAGTAGCATTTTGTTTCTTACCAATTGCCAATTGCAATTAAACAAAGCCTATATGTTATCTCAAGTTTAACCGAATAAACATGTGGAAAGCCCATTCATATTTGTTTAGTAGTTTTTACATGACGTGTACACAAACAAACAGACGGACAAAATTTCCAAAAAACATCCTGGTGTGTTCTACTACTCATCTTGCGTCCACCCAAATAATGTTTTCCTTGAAGATCTTTAATGTACAGACATACCGATTTAACAGTTTCAGTATACTGTTTGTATAGATATAGTCAGTGTCTATTTGTCACAAGCATATCAATTTGTTTGCTGATGAAAGAAGCAGTTTCATTCTTGAAAGAGTGCATAGCATCGCTGTGACATTGTGCCTGTTGTCCTAAAAGGGCACTATCAGGACAGCGTTGATTGAATTGCATTCTTGAATAATGGAATCTTATCAGGCCTATAATTGCATGAAACAATAATTACTTTTCATGCCGTAATCTTAGCTGCCTGCCACCTGGCTTTGAAGTGCACTGATTTGTTGCATCAGTGACTGTGTCATGGTAAGTCAAGATGTTCTCCCACTCCACAACCCACGATCCACCTTCACCTTCATCCCACACAGCATGGTTCAAAAACAAATTATGCCAACACAATTCACTAATCCATGATGAAAACATGCTATTAAAAACAAAGAGCTCATTATAAGGGATTATGTCCGACACACATGCATGCAAGAAATCCCTAATCTTTATTGCAGTCTAACTTCCTTGTTTATTTACAAGCACTGCTGTCATGGGGTAGCCAAAAAATAAGCAGGATGCAAAATTGCTCTTGATTAAATGAAAAAAGAATGCTGGATATACAGTAGAACACCCAGCATAAATGGAGATGCTGTTTTCTCCTTATGTCCACTGTATTAAAGAAAGCAAATCCATGCATATATCTGAACAGAGAAGAGCTTTCTGCCTGCTCCATGCAGAGCCCCACTGACTGCCTTTTTTGTGTGTGTGTGTGTGTGTGTGTGTATGTGTGTGTGTTACAAATATTAAACAATGCCAAAACAAGTCAAATTAATGATCAGAAATTTTAATGACAGATTGCTGGTGAAAAATGTGACAAAATGTGTGATCATTGAAAAGTTGATTTATTTCAGTAATTTTATTCAAAAGGTAAAACTCATAAATCATGTAGATTAATTTCACCGAATGATATATTTCAAGTATTTATTTATTTTCATTTAAATGATTATGACTTACAGCCATACTGTAAACCATAATGTTTATGGCTTACAGCTACTGTAATCCAAAAAAATTAGAATCCAAAATTCAGTATCTCATAAGATTTGAATATTATTTAAGACCAATTTTTAAAAAATAAAACGTTTTTAACACAGAAATGTTGGACTACTGAAATGTATGTACAGCATTCAATACTTTAACCGGGCTCGCTTTGCATGAATTACTGCATCAATGTGGCTTGGTGATCAGTCTGTGGCACTACCAAGTGTATTGAAAGCCAAGGATGCTCTTTTGCGCTGTTGGGTGTGGTGTCTCACATCTTTCAATTCACAATACCTCATAGATTCTCTATAAGGTTTTAGGTCAGATGAGTTTGCTAGCCAATCAAGAACATGGACACCATGGTCCTTAAACCAGGTATTAGAACTTTTGGCAGTGTGGGCAGCTGCCTACTGGAAAATGAAATCAGAATCTCCATAAGCTGGTCAGCAGAGGGAAGCATAAGATGCTCTAAAACTGATAAAACACAGTGGACCAGCACCAGCAGATGACATGGCTCCCCAAACCACTACTGATTGTACAAACTTTACACTGGATCTCAAGCAACTTGGATGCATGCGTAATATGCGAGTTATAAGAATTTGTAATATAATTGCATCACATGTGAATGACTAGTGTTCAACCCTGACCAGCATAAATTGCTTACTATACAGTACATGAATAAATCCACCAAGCAAGGGGAGAACATGCAAACTTTTGCCCAGAACCTGGAGGTGCAAGGTGACAGTGCCACCGTGCCACCGCATGAATAAATGAATGGTAAAAATAGATTGCATGGTTGCAATACACTTTTAAAATATATCCCAGACTTACCAGACCAAATTGTATGACTATGTTTTTTTGTTTGTTTGTTTTTTTAATCAAGGTGTCCACATGTAGAAAATACTGATTAATCATTATATATTCTGATGTTTAAATAAAGAGTTCCTGTGTGAAGAGCATAGGTTACCAGGTCCAAATTTGACTACTACAAAATACCATAAGACATAACCCCATATTTATATTCATCTAATAAATCATGCACATAGCAAATCTCTAGAATCAGAATGTTGACTGCTTTTGTCATTTCGGATGGACAAAATGTCCAAATCATGCAGAGGACTAAAAAACATAATGACTGGGACTGAAATTAAGGGGCAGGTGTATTCATTACAAGGATGAATGATTGCAAAAGGGCTGTGGCATTTTCTAGTCTCCTCAGATGCTATTGAATGACTGCATACACTCAGTCAAGACAAGCTGTTATCTCTGCTTCAGCAATATGAATACACTGGCAAGGAAAATCCTTTCTGTAATCCCTAGTCTCCGAAGTTCTTCCACCGTTTCTCCTGTATCAGATATTTCAGATGAATTAATATGAAAGCACAGGCAACATGTTGCATAGAGTGTGACAGAACACACGTGCATAACGTCAAGAGTGATTTTATTTGGGTTAAGCCAATGATTGTAATTGAAGTCCATAGCAAAGGTCAGAACATAGGCAAGGCAACACAGCTAACCACTAAGCAACCGTGACTAGAACAGGACTAGAACAGGACTAGAACAGGAAACATGTAAACATAATCATGTGGTGGTCATTTCCATGTGAACAAGATTGGAATCCCTTATAGTACATTACTGCATTTTAGAAAGACGTTAGGCTTGGACCTCTGTAGCAGATACACAGACATAGTCAAATGCGTCAACAATCTTTGAGCTTTTTTGTTTTGTTTCTTATTTTATGAGGCAAATTTAGTATCTAACAATAAGAATAAACCTTCACTTGCTGTGTTGTGTTGAGCTGCTGAATAACAAAGAGGTGCATTTTTACCGCAGCTTTATCTCACTTTTCTCTGTCTGCTGACATTTCACTCTATCTCACATTTTTCTGTGCTGACTAATGCTTGTAGTCACTGTACAATAAAGGACTACTGTCAAGCATTTGACAGTATCCATTGGATTGGAACCAAAATATGTTGTTATTTGTATTTCTGTCATGAAAGGAATGATCCCAATAAATAAATATACATACATACATACATACATACATACATACATACATATATACATAAAAATGCATAAAAATACATAAAAAGT
>QMIH01002127.1:32596-85726 GCA_003987875.1 Clarias batrachus
TATATATATATACACAGAAAAGTACTGGGTTGCAATTTAATCATTTTAATCTTTCATGCAACAAGATCATTAGTGATCAAGATGTGAAACAAGATCACTTTTTGATGAGAGACAATTTAAAGCAAGATAATATGCGCCGTCAGATTTCAGGGTCACATGATTGAGAGGATAGAAAAGGGGTTGTCAAGGCACATGGATTACTGATTTTTTTGTTGTTGTTCTTTAAGGGCTGAACATTTTATTTGTACTTTGGATCCTTTATCACTAGTTTAGAGATTCTATTTTAGTTTTTGCCAAGGTTGTTTGCCAAGGTTGTTCGAACAATCCCCTAGAAATAATTCTAACAGGTCCAAACATAATATACTTATAAAGTGTATGACTTATTAAGATATTGTATGTTAAGATGACTAGGTATTTTCAAAGCTGTAGTGCATATAGTTTCAGGACTGACAAGGGCCCCTATTAAGTCTGAGTTATTGATTGGGGGGTTGGGGGTTCAAGCTCCAGCAGTGCCAAGCTGTCCCTGTTGAACCACTGAGCAAGTCCCTTATCCCTATCAACTCCAGGGACCCTGTATCCTGGCTGACTCAGAGCTCTGATCCCATCTTCCTAACTTGGATATGTAAAAAAAAAAAAATTAACTGTGCTGTAAAGAAACAAGTAACTAAGTGACCTCTAAAATTACACCAAATCCTAAACAACCATAACACTAAAGCTGCATTTAGAAAAGGGGCAATTTGCTTGTTTGTTCTTTATTTATTTATTTTGTATTTTCGCACATCACTCAACTAACTCTTATGGACATTTTTGTCATTAGTTTACTGCTTGACATGATTTCACTGGTAATACCAGGCCACAGATGACAGGAACAAATATGTGGAGCAAAAAAAATTAAAAAATTATATTTAAGATATATAAGATATATTATATTTATAGACAAATTGTAGTTTACAGTGGGCGCAAGATGAAGCAACATAGGATCACACTTTTTTACTTCTCATTTGCAAGTTGAACATCAATAAGCTTTTTTTTTTTTTGCATGATTCCCTTGGTACATCAGCAATGGTTGTTTTAACGCCTGTCAGTATAGACCATTAAATCACTAAATGACTTGTACGCTCTGTAAGATCTTTGACTCGCACATTGCAAGGTCTTACATGAAAAGGGTACTTTAATAAGGACTCTTATACGGTATTTTGGTCTTTTTTTCCATGCATCATATAGTCTGTGCCGGTCAATCAGCGGTGACTTGTCCTAATGCCCTGGTGGCAGGAGCTCTACCACATAGATTGGCAGTGGGCAGAAGGGTTCTTGATGGCGGTTTTAGAGTGCCAGAGTGGTTTGTCCTGGCTTTTGTCTGTGCAGGCTTTAATGCGACTTAACTCCTCCATTCTCTGATCGCCCAGCTGGCCCTGGCCAGCCATCTATTGGTGCAGCTTCACCCAACTGGGCACAGGGAACTTTTCCTTTCCTTTCACCCAGCGCCTTTTCCTTGACGGTGAAGGGTTCACTTTAACTTGTGCATGGCGTGGATGACGGTGCACATTAGGCACTGCTTGCGCTGGAAGACCTGCCGCAGTCCAGGATCTCTCTCATGCACTGATCAGTAGGTAGTGCTTCCTTCACTCGTCTTAGAAGTTTCTGAAGTGTGCGGTGCAGCTCCGCCTGCATGCCACTCTCGCCTTTAGGCTACTCAACATTGGGCTTTTAGCTTTAAACTAAGAGTGTAGGGATGAACAAGCTCCCAGAGTGGGCAATCAAACTATTACATTCCAGAACCCTGCTCCCAGCTTACTGGTGACGCGGGGGGAAAAAATGAAGCCGTGGGAAGCTTAACCAGACATGGGACAGGAAGCCCTGCTGGTGTGAATCGACGATCTTCTAAACAAGGCAGACAATTTTACAGCTTCTCCCCAAGTTAGGGAGGGGAAACAGTCACACGTTGACCCTCTCATTGACCTTAGGACATGGGATGTCCCGTGTTTCTCCTTGTGGCCCAGCAAACAAAGAGGCATATGGCAAGAGACATTATTCCAGACAATCTTGAAAGCGTGTCAGTAGGGCAAAACTTATATATGTATATTTTCTTAGCATATTTTATTCCTGTATGTATGTCTGATTATTCTGCATAATTTAAAAGGTGTAATAAGCATTCATAAACCCTGTTTACTAGATAAAGGTATGAATGAGTGTGCAAGATATGAGATGTGTGATCGAAATCGAAAGCTTGCTTTATTTAAAGAACATCTGTGTACACGAAAATTTTATAGCATAAACAGAGTTCATGCAATATTACTTTATAAAAGGTATTAAAAAACTCCAACCGGAAATTCCTAGAAGAAGTGCCAGAGCTCTGCCTTCAGTAACCAAGCATCATCCCAGCATCAGAGCATCAGCCAATCAGCATCGCCGTGGTTACCTACCCCTGAAGGTGAAGCACAGAGGAAGACCGCAACGCAAGTAAACAAAGCTTCATACCTTGCTGAAATTTGTGCTTGCTTCATAACTAAACCGTGAGATTAAACCAAAGGCTCTGATTTCGTGACTTTCTCAGGTCTAGTAAACAGTAACTCCATTAACTTTCACCTGAACTGTTTGTGTGTATATGTGTGCATGTGTGTTTAATAGCGTAGTATGTACCGTAGGTTAGTCAAATAAATTCTTGTTTCTTTATAAAGAACTGTTGTTGTGTATTTTGAAGTCTAAACATTTGCCCAAATCTTAATTGAATTTTAATTAAATTTAACTAAATTAACTCAAATCCTTAAATATTTGATTCACCTCTGAATCAGAGCTGAAACCCTACAAAGAGTGAACTTCCTTTAACCTAAAGAATATGGTGAACTGAATTTTATTTAATTTTAAGTACATATACAAACATGACATAATTAAAAAAAAAATTATTTAAAAAATGGGTTGCATAGGCAAAGAAATAGAATATCAACATGTTTTTATGGTTGTATTTGGTTGTTTCTGTGACCAATAATAATAATAATATGCACATTTTTAGTTCTGCATTTTTGCAAAAGCATTCCCATATTCTGGCAGGAGTACAATTTGCAGATTTTACACAATCTAAAAATAATAGCAACTTTAGTTCTAAATGACACATCAGAAAACACAAATGCACAGTGTGATGTCTGACTACTACTTTGTTCACTCACACTGGGAGGACTTCTTTATAAATGTTTTTTATTTTATTTTAAATCAGTCCAGTACTGTGTTGCAGCCCAGATCCATGCTGCTTTAGTTTTTAATCCTCGTGTGTGTGTGTGTGTGTGTGTGTGTGTGTGTGTGTGTGTGTGTGTGTGTGTGTGTGTGTGTGTGCGTGCGCGTGTGTGTTTTATTTAAAGCAGCTCGTTCACTGTATGAAACTGTGTTTCTCTAACGCTTAGTTAATATTAAGCTCATGGGCCCAGATTTGTGCATTTAGACAGCTTTAAAAAATCTGAACTGTGTCACATTGGGGCAAAAAATTGGAATTTAGTCACTTCAGGCTGAAAATGTGAACATAGCCCTTGATTCCTCTGGGAGTTTTACAAAAAATAGTGGGTGTTGTAGTACAGATTTTTTTTTAATGGTGGAAAAGCAAAATGAAAAAATTGACAGTTGTGTGAAAGCTTGCATTGTGATTTGGCTGCATGACGTTATTCTAATCAGATTGCTCCAATCACAAATGTTTCAAGCTATAACAGAGGTGTGTAGGACTTTCATAATCTGCACAAAATTATTTAGAAAAAGAAAATAAAACTGGAAAGATGATGACAGCGTTTTGTTGACAGGAGGTTATAAATTGTAAAGAAATAATTAAAGCTAAATTCTGCCCTACTCTTACCTCTAAAGGTACAAATGAGTTAATGGCAGTTTGTGAATGCATCAATGCCACATGTCTGTTTGGCACATGTACCACTGAGGAGTGTGAAAAACAGGGATACGCTGTGTTAATGAAGTGATGAAGTGCTGCTCAAAACAGAGAATCTAAATAAATTGTGTACACGTTAAAAATGTAAAAAATGTAAAATGTATAAATAAATATGTGGATGATGCCCCAGACCTTGTTTCTTCATTGATTTCAAATGTGTGAATCTGCACATGATCTGTGGTGTTGTAAAAGTTTGATTTGTTAAGCAAAGCATACGACAGCATTATGACAGTATACGATATGTTAGTTAACTAACAGGTTGCATATCGCATGTAATGATACAAAAAAAAATTTCATTTTTATCCAAATGTGATAAAACTTTTATGAGCTCTGTGTCACTCAGTGTTACTAAAACGTCTCTTCCTGAACACCATTTTCTCAATACTACTAACCAGTTAGGACACCTCTGGAAATCTCTTACATTTTGGTGGAGATTTCCAATTTTAAGAATGTTGCTTAATAGCTCTTAAGATTTCCTATTCTGAAATGCTCCCTAAATGCGGGCCCTGAACTTCAGGACCCTGAACTGCTATCAGTAACAAACAAAAACTTTACATTTTAAAAATTTTAACCCTTTTTGGATATCCTATAATCCATATAATAATATTTTATACCATGTCTTTTCTTAATACTTTGTAAGTGCCATTTTTTTTACCTACCTAAAGAAAGAATTATAGTTGTGGGCTAAATTTTCAATGCTATCTGATATTCCCAGATTGCAATGTAAATTAGGTTTATTATTAGTGATTATTAGACATTAACATTGCTTTTTCAATTTAAATTGAATTTTGAAATGCTGATCTTACAGCAGATATTGTTTACATAGAAATATTCTCATAATTTGCTCATTAATCATTTGCCAAAACACATACATTAGTTTATTTCAAGAAATGCATGCTTAAGATACTATATAGTAGTACTATACATGTATTAAGCTGTGAAAGCTCCACCCAACAACCATGTTGTCATTATTAAAAAGGTGACTAAATGCTTCACCAGTCACCAACCCTGTGTTATGGGGGTTAGTACTGGCCCCATTGACTCGATGACACTTTTATTTCCAGGCATTAGCAGGAGAATTGGCTTAGCACTTGGGATCTGTAGTTAGGATAGTGTGATATATTAGCCTGAGCCTGAGCAAGTCAGTGGCCAAATTAGGACCATGACTTTAGGTTAAGTGAAATTTATGTGCTTTCAGAGACAAGGGAGGCCATGAGTGGAATTGGAGACCAGATTGAACAGGTTTGAGGATGCAAGGCTTGTTCAGCCTTACTGCAACAAATAAAGCCATTCTATCCAATACTAACCCTGCAATATTATTTATAAACTGGTTGTACCATCCACACATGTGAATGCATGGGTGCACAGCATTGCTAGTTCTTATACACAAGTTAAAGTGTTTATTAAAGATAAATGAGTGACACTGATAAGATAGTGGTAATGTTGTGTATGTAAGTTTAGAATATGGTGAAGAACAAATATTAAATAAGTCCTACACAGTTGCATTTTGATTCCTCAAATTTGTAAATTTGAAAGTACAACTGTAGTTTTGTATCAAAAGCTGCACAGACACACAGATATTCAGTGAAATCAGTGAAATATTTTTTTTGTTGTTGTTGACCATTAGGTTTTCATTTCAGATTCACTTCCAAAATGTTTCTTTTTTAATTAACTCATTGGGCTTCAATTAATGTTTTCATGTTGTGTCAACATTAAACTACTAACGAAGCATCTTATGAACTTAAACTTACAGCTTGAGATTTGAGACTGACTGAGGTCTGGTTTCTGACCCTTTACTTAATTACTGACTGCTTGTCCGAGTGCTGTGTTTACCAAAAGGAAAGGATTTGCTCAGTAGGCTTAATCAGCCCCTGCATTCTTTAATTAGTGATCTCTGAAAGGCTGCTTGGATTAGGACGACCTTTGGTGTGCATTCCACACAACAAAAACAACAGACAATAATTTTCATTTTTCTTTTTGTACGATAAATGTATTACTGAGATATTCAGAATCTCTGCATTTGGCTGGTTTGAATGAATTGTTTTAATTCCAATATGTTTTGAAAATATTTTAACAAGGCGACTTTAACAAAACTGCAAATATTTAATACATCACATTAAACCATGGCTAAAGTAAATCCCCGAAGTCAAAAATGTGTGAATAATTAATTACAAAAGTAATTTATATACAGTAATTAATAGGAACAAGGCTTTCTGTTACAATAAAAAAAAAAAATTGAATGAATGGGAAGGGGAATTTTATATGTACTGGGGGGGGGTGAGCTATGTACAGGTATGGCTTTATACCCCAGCCAAGAAGCACACTTAATAACGTTTGAATAATGTGAAGATCTTTACCAAATAATTAAGTGAATCCTGCATGGTTTGGTTGGGAGGAAAACTTGAGGCCCTATGAAGATGAATTTATATGTGATTCTGGTTCGCATTGATATTATCATTTTGTCTTCCAACCCAGTAATTGAACAGATAAATTAAAGTTTTAAGAAAGCACAACTAGTTGTTGTTTTAGCAGCTATTTATTTATTTATTTATTTATTTATTTATTTATTTATTTTTGTAGAACAATGGCAAGGGAGTAGGGGATAATCCTCTAGCTGTTAATTAGGGGGAAAAAAACAGTACTGATATTCCCTCTTTCTCACACTTGTCTTCCGCTCTCTTCCTGTATGCCCTTCCCTGTTTATTTTGAGAAACTGCACCAAACTTGGTCTCAAATGGTTTAACGACTCAAATACATTTTTTTCCCCATTCTTGGCATATGAAATCTAAAGTTTACCCTTCAGAATGTGAAACAATTATCCCTCAAGACTTCACAAGATCTTCAGTCTTTTCACAAGATGTACTGTATAAATATGGATTAAGAATAAGCATCTCGTATCACAGATCCTGAAACATTTAAATAGCAGACAACTACATCTTATATGTAACTTAACATACCACTACCGTGTTAATTGTTACTTCTTTTTAATTCTCTCCTCACAGCTTCATTCAAATTCAGATAAAGGTGATGGTTCTGTCAGATATATCTTAAGTGGGGAAGGAGCTGGAACTATCTTCATAATCAATGAGATAACAGGAGATATTCATGCCACCAAGAGCCTGGACCGGGAGAAAAAGTCCCATTATGTCCTCCATGCTCGAGCCATTGACGTGAACACAGACAAACCCTTGGAACCTGAGTCTGAATTCATTATCAAAGTGCAAGACATCAATGACAACGCACCCAAATTTCCTGATGGCACTTTCATCACATCTGTTCCTGAGAGGTCAGAAGTCGGTGAGGACATTTTATTTATTGATTTTTTTCCAAAACTCCTTAAAATCTTCTCATGCCATCTAAAGTGAATTGCAAATACACAGATCAACAAGGTTTTACAGGAAATTCCTTTTCATGAACTTTTCTTGCTCTGCAATAGGGGTGTATAAATGCCTACGATTATTCTCTGTAAATTTGGTAAACTTAAAATTAAGTTTAAAATGGAAATGGAGGTAATGGGTTTAAAATACTGTATGTAGATTCTCACTACTGAACAACATTGTTCTGTATTTACTTTTGTCTTCCATTTTGTAGACCCATATTCCCAAGGAGTCCTAAAACATTTACAGAGCACTTAAAGTAGCACTATCCTGTCTCCTTTGATTCAGGAAGCTGGGGAAAAAAAGAGAGTAGAGAGATACTGAGATTTAAATATAATGATAGCGATAGAGCTCCCATAAAAAGTTCCTCCAATGTCCATTTCACTCGTGATTCCACCAATCCTTGCTTTTGTTCTTTGCTTCCCCATTTTGCCCAGTTTTAAAACAAAAAAAAAACAGAAGCCATTTTCTGCACTTAGTTTATTCACGTTGCATTTGCCCATCTGCCAGATTTTCTCATTCCTACTCCAGCACCCTAAATGTAACTTTTAACTATACAGTTAAACCTTGGATTGTGAGCATAATTCATTCTGGGAGTGTGCTTGTAATCCAAAGTATATCAAAGCAAATTTCCCCTTATGAAATAATGGAACCTCAGACGATTTTTTTCCATGACTCAAATATATACATATAAAAATTATTAATACAAAATATAAAGTTAAAATAAAACAAATTAACCTGTACTTGACCTTTGAAAATAATCATGGCTGTGTAAGGCTAGAGAGGAGGGGGTGAGGGGGTCGGCAAACTGGAATCTTTAAAAAGGAATCTCTTTCATGACACTTGCTTTTACCTCCTTTTGAGGATTTCATGAAAATGTGACATTGAATTCTGGTTCATCTCCCGCACTGCTACAGAGTATTATAGGGTATTTTCTGTGTGGAAAAGGCTGTGAATATAACTTTTTGATTTACAGTGTGTCTCAATTTCCTGTGACATTTTGGTAAGGTCAATAAATCGTGTAGTAGGACCATGGATTGTTGAGCAAGCATGAATCAAAAAGAAGATACAGCCAGCAAAGTAGCAGCTGAAGTTTAATGCTATCAGCTTGCCACTCACTGTGGACCTGGGTTTCTTTTTTCATTTATTTTATTATTATTATTAAACTGTGGAAAGCAAAGTTGCCTGGCTTCCTCACGGACATGACATTAGCCTATGGTAGGATTGCATTCCCGCGTTTTTACTTCCATACAGTACACCACATAACATTTAGCGAAAGTTGTGAAAAAACTGTGAGAAAAGAATGGGAAAGAGAGAACATTCTGCAACACATCAGAAGTGTCTATTACTGAAACAAAGATGTTAAACAAAGTGTTCTTATTAAATTTACAAGAAGGGTCTAAAATAAGCCTGACCTCCTTAGGTCTAAAAAACATCAATTTTGACTTGAAGATTTTATAGTATTTCCCATTTCAATATTAAAGGTAATTTGGTGTTATTTCGTCAAGGTTATTTTTCACAAAATTTTGAGTGTAAGGGTACTAAATGTTTACACATTTATTATTATTTTTTAAACAAAAGGAAAAGGAAGAAATATAAGACAACATGGTACTAAAAAGCTTTAGCTTGTCTCACTGTAACCTAACCTCTACCCTAGAGCATTACTAGCAAAGCATGTAATGTATAGAGCTTGATTATGTTCAGGTAGAGGGAAAAGATTATTCCTCATAGGTTCCTTATCAGCAGGTCAGCCAATTACTGCTGAGGAATGTGTAATACTGTTTTAATTAGAAAGAGTGAGGATGTGGTCGTGGGTGATGTTCAGAAATTGAAGGGCATCAATAGCACATTAGCACTGGTTTCTAGGCAACATCATCGGCAGATACAGAGCCATAAATATACAATCAGCCCTGGCAGTTACTTATAGAGAGCATAGGGTTTATATAAACCACAGTCACCAGTTCTTGTTCTTTTAATAAAACATTACAGGAATTAGCAAAGAATAACCAGCTGTTTTCTTTCTCTTAATCAATAGATTTTATTTTGTGTGTGTGTGTGTGTGTGTGTGTGTGTGTGTGTGTGTGTGTGTAACCTGACAAAACTATATTGTTTTATTTATTTGAAATTTGACAAAACAGGATATTGCAGCACACAATTCGGAAATGTGTCAAATATGCATATACTCCTAGACATCATTAAATAATAGAAAACAAGTAAAGAAATAATTGACATACAAACATAATAAATCAATCTACAAGGAAAATGCATTTTTATGGGAATAATTTTTGGATTTATTAAATTTTAGGTTTAATCATACAGCTAAATCTGCTTTTTCTTTCTTGCTTGTTTGCTCCTTTAGCCGACAGAACTTACACCCAATCAATCATTATCGACAAGCCGTTTGTTGGAGAGGGTTGTACAATTTAGGGAGTTGATGCAGGAAGGAGAAACTGTGTTTTTGTCCTTTATCATTGTGATACTGCTCCTTTGGACATGTTTGTAGTAGAGGTTGACAGCTTCAATCTCAACACATTTTTTTTTTACTTTTAAATACTACACATACTTACACATGCATACACACACATAATACTAAAACAAAATACTTAAATAAAACTAAAAAACTTAAAATTGTAAAGCTGAGAGCTTCTTAATGTCCATGGTTGCCTATACAGCATATATATTCGTTTGGGCATATATGTCCATTGTTATGGTTTTTGGCCCTTTACGCTGAGCACTAGATGCTTTAGCCTTTGGATGCATTTCATTTGACAGTGCCTCAGACTTTCTCCTTGTTTGGTAACCATTGTATGGTTACCACGTATGTATATTGGACATCTCCTTCATGTGTCTTAATTGTTCATAGCTGTTTACTATTTATCTGCCTTAGACTTTATGGCTGCGTTTACACTGCCAGCTGAAGTGGCACAAAAAATAATGATTTCTGCTAATATTTTTTTTCATGCCATTGTGAACAAGCCAAACTACATGGAGTCTGATAGTATAAGATATGTGATATTTCTTTCTTGTTTTGGCCTCTTCCATATGTGGTTCCTAAATCAGATACATATCTGACGTTTTGGCAATGCAACCCACGTCTGAAAAGTCAAATCAGAATGCAAGTGATATTTACATCAATATATCACATCAAAATTTTGCACTAGGAAAGATGGAGGATGCTAGTAAAGGAGGATTTTGGGGGCAGGAGAGGGAGGTATCACTGTAGTGCTGCTGCTCCATACATTTTATAAGAATGTAAGACAACTACATTTTACACAATTCGATTAAAATTAGTATTTGTCATAAATTATTAGGATGAAAAGTGTGGGCATACAATACAGATCAGATTAGGAAAATGATCTGTTCAAACTACTGTCAGATACTGGCCACATAAAAAAATAATATGAAGAGTTTTAGGCCACTTTTTCCTGCATTGCAAACATAACCCATGTTTATAGATCACCTGGAACTTTTTCTGTGTTTTGTATATATATTTTGATTTAAAACTATTTTCCTGGACTTTTTCTTAAATGCCTTTTATGTAAGTGTAAAGCTCAGTTAGTCAGAATGAGTGTTGTAGCTCCAGTGTGAGGCAGACAGCACAGAGTTCCAAGGAGAAGTAAAAAGTGCTCTTCCCTGACAGCTCAGATCAGCTCTGCCCAAAGCCACAGTATTGCTTCTGCTCACAGCCTTGCCCGCATCTGTTCTCAAGAAACCTGAAACATGCCATGCTCTGCTAGAATCATGCCAAGCTTTTCCCAAGACATACATGGTTTGGCATCTAATATGTCTCATTATGCTTTAACAGATGCTCCTTTAAAGCTTTAAAGACATCCTGTTTGCACCACCTGCTGCCTTTGAGGATGTCATGCTGGCACCATAGGTGAAGTGGTGAAGAGTTTTAGCTGGGAAATATGGAATACTGGGTGGATCTGGAGCCTTGCAGGCAGCTGGAGCCAGTAGGTGACGGGGTTGATTCGGAGGGTGATGCGGTATGGACCGATGAATCGAGGTGATAGTTTCGTGGATTCTGTTTGCAGATGTACATTTTTTGTGGACAGCCATACTTCTTCACCTACGTGGTACAATCGCCCCGGTGGGTGTCACCTGCGGTGCTGAGTGATGTAGCGGGTGTTGGCACGTTGGATGGCAAGGTTTGCTTGGTTCCATAGCCATCGACACCGACGGACCAACTGTTGGGCCGATGGTACTTTAACCTTCGGTTCTGGGTGGTCGAACATCGGAGGCTGGAAACCGTAGCATGCCTCAAATGGGCTTAAGCCGGTGGCAGATGATACGTGGAGGTTGTGTGATAGTTCAGCCCAGATGAGGTAGCGAGCCCAGGAGCATTGACGGTTGGCGTCAAAGCACCTCAGATAGCGCTCCAGTTGTTGGTTGGTCCGTTCCGTCTGTGGGTGGTAGTCGGAGGACAGACTACAGGTGGAATAGATCAGACGACAGAAGGCCTTCCAGAACTGTGAGGTGAACTGAGACCCCCTGTCCAAGACGATGTCCTTTGGGAACCCATGCAGGCGGACTATATGTTCTAATATCAGCTCAGCTGTCTTCTTAGCTGATGGGAGGGCCACTAGGTGCAAAGCTTTGGAGAACCGGTCGACGATGGTGAGGATGGTGTTCTTTCTTTCGGAAACCGGCAGGCCCATGATGAAGTCGACGGCAATGTGCGTCCAGGGCCTGGAGATGGTTGGTTTACATCCTTGGCCCTGGCGCACACTGGGCACGCCTGGACGAACTTGTGAACATCCTTGGACATGGTGGGCCACCAGAAGGCGTGCTGGATGAATTGGAGGGTGCGATGCGGTCTGGGGTGTCCAGTGAGGAGGGAGGAATGACCTCATTAGAGTACATTAGGGTACATAGAGTCGACCAGGTGGCACCTCCGCCGGTTTGGCACAGCCTCGTCTTCAGATCCCAATAGAGCGCTTTGGTGGGAGGTAGGACAGGCACGGGCAATTCCTTCCTCATGCTGTCATGCTGACTTTGGTGTTCTTGGACCTCGAGCGGTATGACAGGTGGAAGTTATACTATAACACCCACCACGCCTGTCTAGGGTTAAGCTGTTGCATTTCCAGGATGGTGATTAGATTCTAGTGGTTGGTCCAGATGATGAACTGCTCTCTGGCACCCTGGCGCCACCAGGTGTCACCATTTTTCCAAGGCCCACTTTATGGCCAACAGCTCGCGATCCCCTACCCCGTATCGCTGCTGAGTGGGGTCAAATTTTCTGGTCTGGCCCTTGTTGGGAGACAACGGCCCCGGCGTCAACATTTGAAGCGTCCACCTTCACAACGAATGGCTTGTCTGCATCGGGTGGAGAAGGATAGGAGTAGAGGTGAACCAGCGACAAAGCTCGTGGAAAGCAAAAATGGCAGTAGGGTTGAGGTTGAAGGGGTGAGAGGATAGGCGGGTCAGAGCAGTTAAAGGTTCTGTAGTCCCGGATAAAGCGACGATAGAAGTTCGCAAACTCGAGAAACCGTTGAAGTTGTTTGAGGGTCTTGGGTAGGAGACAATGATGCACAACTTCCAGTTTCTGCGGGTCCATGGCCACACCCTGGGACAAGATGACAAAACTCAGGAACGTGGTGGAGCACTCGTGGAAAGCGCACTTCTCCAACTTACAGTACAGCTGATGGGCCAGCAATCTCTTGAGAACCGCTCCGACGTGTTGGATGTGTTCGTCAACAGTCCGGGAAAAAATTAGAACACCCAGCGGCCTAGCATGTCTCTGAGAACATCATTGATGAACTGTTGGAATGTGGCAGGTGCGTTACAGAGTCCAAAAGGGATGACCAGGCTTTCATAGTGTCCTGTGGGGGTGATAAAGGCCATTTTCCACTCATCGTCCTCTCTAATGCGCACCAAGTTGTAGGCGCTTAATAAATATGGTGGCACCAGAGAGGGCGTCCAGGGCAGAGTTGGTAGGCGGCAATGGGTTCAAAAGGATGTTCAAAAGTTAGCTTTAGCTGATGGGTGAACTCTGTGTATGAATAGGCGACATCTGAATCAGAGCAAAGGACCGCCGTGGCCCACTCAGCTGTCTGCCCGCATAGCAACGAGATGAGAAGCACAACGCACAGTCTGTCTGTGGAGTATCTGGTGGAATTAAACTCAAACACAAGATCCAATGATGATAAAAACACACTGCATTTCCCATCCGTGCCATCCCACTTATATGATAGAGCTATAAAGACATCAGAAGGGGTGGGTGGTGGTGGCGTAGCAACGGGCGTGGCAACAGCCACGATGTCTTGGATGCCTTTGCGGAGAACCGCGACTTCACTATGGAGCTGATCGATCAGCTTAGCATGTTGGTCAACCACATCGCAGAGGTGAGCGTAATCCGCTGGGTTTACTGTTGTTGGCTCAGTCATTCTGTCATAAACAAATGGAGACAGACCAGAAGACTAGCAGTTAGCTCTGTAGCATGGATGGTAAACCCAAACTCTGTGGAAAGTGGCACATTCCACAGAGACTGCCCTTCTGTCAGTCACTGAGAAACTCCAGGCTGCTAGATCTGCTAAACTATCATCTGTCTTGATACTCCTGGACCTGTCAGCTGCATTTGTCACAGTGAACCACAAGATTCTATTATCTATTCTTACAAGCCTTGGAATTTGTGGAACAGCATGGCAATGGTTTGCTTCTTACCCAGAAGATAGGTGGTATGAGGTGACATGGAGAGGATCTACATCTGCCCCATGTAGACTCTCTACTGGTGTCTCGCAGGGCTCAGTACTTGGTCCCCTCCTGTGGTCTCCCTCTATACCCGGTCTCTTGGTAAGGTCATATCATCGCATGGATTTTCATACCATTGTTATGCAGATGACACTCAACTTATTCTCTCCTTTCATACCTCTGACACTCACACACACTGGTTTCCACGCGGATCTCTGCATGTCTGGCAGACATCTCATTCTGGATGGCAGCTCATCAGCTGAAACTCAATCTGAGTAAAACCGAACTGTTGTTCATCCCTAGTGACTCATCTCCAGGTCAAGATCTTGTGATATCCCTGGACAACAATCAAATCACTCCTTCAGCCACTGCCCGCAGTCTTGGGGTAACCCTGGATAATCATCTGTCATTTTCCCCACACATCGCTAACCTTCCTCACTCTTGTAGATTTCTTCTTTACAATATCAGAAGAATCCCCCCATTTATTTCTTCACAGGCTACTCAGTTGCTTGTTCAGTCCCTTATTATTTCAAGACTGGACTACTGCAACTCACTCCTGGCTGGCCTACCGCTGTCCACGACTCGTTCTCTGCAACTGATCCAGAATGCAGCAGCACGTCTCGTTTTCAACCTTCCCAAGTTCTCCTACACCACCCCACTCCTCTGCTCCCTGCACTGGCTTCCTGTAGCTGCCCGCATCAAATTCAAAACACTGATGCTTGCCTACAAAGCTAAAAATGGCCCAGCACCCACTTACCTCTCTGCTYTAATCACACYACGBACTGCGCYRCGTTCCCTCCGATCCTCCAGCACTGCTCACCTCATCCCACCATCTCTCAGGGATCAAGGGCGGCATTCATCCAGACTCTTTTCTGTTCAGTCACCTAGGTGGTGGAACAAACTTCCTCCAAATGTCCATACAGTAGAGACTTTGACGATCTTTAAACAACGACTCAAAACGTATCTATTTCTCCAGTACTTACAGGACTACTCCCCCACCAAAAAAAACCTCTTCCCTGTTGTGTTAGAATAATGGCACTCAGTTATTGACCTAGTTAACCCAGTGTAAGTATCTATCCAGTGATGTAAACTTTAAAGCACTTTTTGTAAGTCGCTCTGGATAAGAGCGTCTGCCAAATGCATAAATGTAAGTAGCGCGAGTAGGCAGGATAACCACGCAGTTATTTTTAGAACTCTCCCAGAGCAAGAGCTAGAATCTACACAAATAAACTTGCGTTCTAATAACACACGCAATCGAAAGCGAAACCCAAGAAAGTGAGTACTCACGATTAGACGGACGAAGCGTCTGAGATAGCATGGGCAAACTCAATGGCTGAGCGATGTTCGGAGCCATCTTGTTTCCTTTTATGCTTCCTGAGTCGCGACTGCATTACTTCAGGGTTCTCGTGCCGGTCGCGTTAGGAGTGTGCATGACACTGATTCTTCTTCTGTATGGAAATGGTGGCAGAAAGAACTAGATCCAGTCATTAACTGATGAAATAATGAGGTTTGTATTGCTTTACAAACACACACACATAAACACACACACACACACACACACACACACACACACACACACACACACACACAACATTAGGAGGAGGATCAGATTCAGAGTGGACCCAGGCCAAAATAATAAACTAAATGGTATTTATATTTAGTAGCTATATTACCTGCAAAAAAAAAAAACACAAACAAAAATACAGGTGTTACAACCCGCTCGTTTAGGGTCGCAACATAAAAGAGGAGTTAAACCAAAATGTATAATCAATGCAAATTATTTATTTAATTATAAGGATACAATGATCAAAATAATAAACATAAGTCTAGGGATAAATGAAAATATACATATAATCACAACCAAAACATAAACTACATGTTATAGGAAATGCACCACAACAACAACAAAAAAAAAACCCACTAATTTAAAGAGTCAACAAAATTTTACATATTAAACAAAAACAAACCACTCCTGAGACTTTGTCCTCCCCACAAAATCTACCCGCAGTTAACCCACACAGTGTCTTTAATATGCTTCCCATTTGCAATTAATCACAGGATAGGCCAATCAGGATCAGCCACACTCTTCCCAGTAGGGTCTGGAGAGACTTCAGGGTCGTCACAACAGGTACCTTCTCTGACTCCCTAAACCAAAAACAGTGAATTAATTCCCTCTTTCCAAAATAAATAGCAGCCACGGCCCTACTACTGATAAGTGCACAAACATACAGTGAAATTATCTACAAATCCTCTTTCCCGCGTCTCTCCACAGTTTATATATGGTTGCGCTGGTTGATGACGTCACTCTCAGGGCGGAAGCGACCGTGTGGAAGGTCAGGTAGAAGCCGATGTGGGGACAGTCAGACAACCTCGAGTGAAGTCTGGAGCGGGCGCAACGAAGCATTCATACAAAGCATAATATTTTTTGCATTTTCATTCATTTGTTTTACTCAGCAGCGCTTATGATTTCAAATGTAGCGAATTACAATACTTCAAACAAAACATACTTAAGTAAAAGTAAAATTACAGATTTTAAAAACTACTTTAAAAAGTAGAAGTACTCAAAAAAGCTACTCAATTACAGTAATGCAAGTAAATGTATTTCGTTACTTTCCACCTCTGGCTATAATGATGTAATGCTTGCTCCACACCCTTGTTCTGAAGCACGTTATGCTTGCTTTGGTCCTTGCCTCAAAGTCATCAAACTGGCCCCACCTATTTGTTTCCAAGATGTCACATTGGCTTCAACCCGGTTCTTAGCTAAGGACATAACTCCCCTTCTGGTCTCTTTATTTGTCGCACCTCCCAGCTTTAAAATGTCATTCCTCTCTGGTGCAGCCTTGCATTTGTGGGGATGGATGCCACACATCAGAACACCTGTATGGTTCCACAAGTTAAACACACCTCAAGAACAGCATCATGACATGAGGATTGTCATGGTTTCTACACTACACACTGAGGACTGCATGCTGCAGACTATAGTGAGCATTGTACTTCACAGTGACTTGTACTTGCAGCATGCTTGAAAAACGTTTGTCCAGTTGCACTTACCCCTACTATAATGATGTGCTTTGAGAAACTAATCTTGGATCACCAAGAGGCAGGCGTACCACGACCACTGGACTCCCACCAGTTTGCCTACAATTGTCATGATTCCCCATGTGCTTTTGTTTTCTTAACGCATCATGTGCCCTTTCCCATGAATGTTAACAAACTCATGCTCTCCCCTTTTGACTATAGCTCAAACGTTTTGATTTGGCTCTGACGCTTAGTCTTCCAGTTTCTGATCCTCGCCTTCACCTCCCGACAACGTCTAATCCTGCTGTAAATTTTTCTGCACTTGGATTCACCTCATTCTGTAGCCCTGCTTTTAACACGATCATACCCGCTATGCTGATCACCAACTTCCATTTACAGCTGGATTCTTGGCATTATACTTGACAGACCTCAGTCACCTGCAATCATATGTCCTCTACCCTCATATTGAACACTGGCATCCCATAAGGTTGTGTGTTGAGTCTATTGCTGTACTTTCTATTTGCCTATTACTCTAACATATAATCATTAAGTATGCAGACCATACAGTACCACCCTGGTAGGTCACATCACCAACAATGAGGAGGCTGCCTCCAGGGACGGGATTCATCGCCTATTTACATGGTGTTTCTCCAAGAAATTAAAAATAAGTCAATACACTCCCATCTACATCAATTGAACTGAGGTGGAAAGTGTCCTGGCTTGAAGTTCCTGGTTGTCTACATCTCCATGGATCTGTGCTGGCACCGTGACACTTCTTCTAGTTAGAAAATTGCAACAACATCTTTATTTCCAGAGGAGACTAAAGAAAGAAAATCTGTTTTCCCAGATACTAGAAAGCTTTTATCACTGCACATTTGTGAACATCCTGAACATCTCTATCACCATCTGATATGGCAGCTCAACGGTGTCTGAAAGGAAAGCCTTGGAAATGATCATTGGCATTCAACTGAACCCACCATTGAACACCTTAAACACAATAGATGTTTTTTAGTTAGTGATATTATTTAAAATTTTCACAACTTTATTAATCTGTACATTATTTTCCATTATTTCCATTATTTCCTGACTCACTCCTCCAAAACACCCCAAAGTGGCTCAATAATATTTAAATCTGGTGACTGTGCAGGTCATGGGAGATGTTCAACTTCACTTTCATGTTCATCAAACCACTCAAGTCACTCAAGTCACGAGTCAGCGTGTGCTATGTGTATTGGTGCATTATCATCCTGATACACGACACCACCTACAGGATAACATGTTTGAACCATTGGAATGGTTCAGTAGTCCTTGGCAGTGATGCGCCCATCTACTGTAGCACAAGTCTTAGGCCTAGGGAATGCCATGATATTGCAGCCCAAACCACCCCCATGCTTCACTCTGGGCATGCAACAGTCTGGGTGCTATGCTTCTTTGGGCATAGCTCTTCCGGATGCGGGAAAGACAGTGAAGGTGGAATCAAAGAACAATACATGCTTCACATTGTCAACAGCCCAAGATTTTTGCTACTGGCAGCATTGAAACCTACATTTGGCACTGGCATGAGTGACTAAAGGTTTGGCTTTAACAGCCCGGTCATGTACTGTACATTGACCAGATGGAGCTCCTGACGAACAGTTTTGGTGGAAACAGGAGAGCTGAGGTGCACATTTAATTCTGCAGTGAGTTGGGCAGCTGTGGTTTTATGTTTTTTGGACACAATCCGAGTTAGCACCCGGACATCCCTTTCAGAGAGCTTCCTCTTGCGTCCACAGTTACTCCTGTTGGATGTGCTTCCTCCTTCTTGGTGGTATGCTGACATTACCCTGGATACCATACATCGTGATACATCACAAAGATGCACCAGTGAAACACGCACCAACAATTCGTCCTCTTTTGAACTCTGTCACCTTGGTGTTCATTTGTTGTGTGCATTGCAATATTTTAAGCAAAACTGTGCTATCACTCTGCTAATTAAACATTCACACTCTGCTCTTACTGGAGGAATGTGCTTGTCAAATTTAGCCATGAAACCTCAAACACTAAATTGAGTGTTTCAGGCCATGTCCACACATAGCCGGGTATTTTTTAAAAATAAGATTTTTCTCTGAGGTTTTCGCCATTCGTCCACATGCAAATGTTGTTTTGGTCATTGAAAACAGAGCTTTTGGAAAACTCCAGCCAAAGTGAAGATTTTCCAAAACTCCATTTTCAGTGGTGCTGTGTGGACAGGGGAAACAGAGATTTTTGCTTGTTGTAATGTCACCTTGTGCCAACGATGTAATTGTCTGTGTGCTAGCCTCCTTGATTTGACGACAGCTTTGTTTATGAGGATATTTTGTGCAATAGCGGACGTAGGTACAGTAAACTAGTGACTGTGTTAATGTTGCGTACTGGACTTTTTACATGTGTACATACACGTGCAGTTACTCACACATTATGTTACTGAACAGAGGTGCCTAAATGTACTACAAAGCTCACTGCTGCTACATACTGTACAAAAACATGATGACATAGACCCCGCAGACAGCGATGGCGGTTTCGGATGAGACCCAGTCGAATTTCTACAAAGCGCAACAGATAATGATGTTTTGTCTAGGGTTCTGATTGGCCCCGTCAATTAAGGAGGCTCCTAACAGCGCTTAACAGGGCGTTTTGCGTTTTCACGTGGACAAAGATATTTTTAAACCCTAGGCCATGTGAACAGAATTATTTTTAAAATCAAAGAAGAAAAATCTCCTTTTTCTCCAATTGTAGAATTTCTTTCTTTAGTACCTGGATTTAGCAAGAGATGAACTGGATAATTACTGCAGTGGTTAATATGTTTCAGCTGGCAACAAGCTTTTCATTTCTTAAAAATATCCTATGGTTGATTCAAAGGTGTTACTCTGTTTCAAAGGGGTCAGTTCCTGCAACTCTTGTCATCAATAATCTCTATTATAGCTACCCTGCAAAAATGTTACATGGTCACTTCGCGATTAACATCTTCAATGATTCGACCCTGTCTCCTCAAACATTGTCCTGACCCAGCTCTTTCTGCTATTCTAAAGTTCAAGACTGCAGATAAGTGGACAGCAACCAAAATCCAAGAATGTCCTAATGAGTTCCATTCTGAGAGGAAAGCACAGCTGAAGGCTCAGTCTAACTATTCTGCCTCAGCAAAGATAGTAGCTGCTAACATTCAGACACCGAATTCGGATTTTGGGTCATCTGGGAGTGAGCCTACAGCATCGAGTCACAACGTATCAACGATAATACCTCCCATCCCAATGAGTGACAATTGCACTCACTCTCAATCTACTTCGTGTACTAAAAAGCAGAATATGCAGGATCCTTCTATTCCAACAGAATCTTTTAGACAACCAGCACGGAGGTTCTGTAAAGTGTGTAGCGAATTGCAGAAGAGATGGTTTGTGTCTGTCTTGCTTTGAACCTGGACACATGAGAAGAGAGTGTCCATTGTGGAGCAGTCAACACAGTCAGGAAACAAATCACATGCCAGAGGGAACTGATTCTTTAAACCAGTAGACCCACATTCGGTGAGGGGATGTGTGGGCATGAATGAAACCCTCGTATGTGATCTGGAAAAACAGTATGTAGATGCGTGTCTTGCTGCTTCTGACAGTACTGGTGTGATATATGCTCAAAACATACAGAAGATAAAAGTGTATGTGGTCAACTGCTGTGTTCCGCTTCTTCATGATTTAATTATTAGAACAAATTTGATTAAGCACATTGTGAGTCAAATGAAGAACACTGATGAGTATTTGGATTTAATTTCTCAAAAAGCTACTCAGTTATTGCCTGAAGGTGAGCATTTCTTGAATATGATGTCACATGTCACGTGCTGAAGACATGATGAGATTCTTAGTAAGGTCAGAACAGTGAAGCTTCAACAAGCTGTTACTCTTACTGCTAGACAAGAACTATGAGTGTGGGGATGATCACCCAGTAACACACATTTGTCTCTTGGAAGTACTATTCTGGTGGAGCCAACAACCTCCAAGACCATGCCGAAAACATAATGGTGGCTCATGTTATAACATCTATGGGGATGATAGATGGGTCCCCATAAAAATAATCAATTTGTCAGATCAACCTGTCACATTAAGGAAAAATCGGAAACTGGCAGATGTTTCACTTTGTTTGGCTGTGGAGGACTTTCCGGTTCTTCAAAGCACTGGAAAAATTCAAGAGATTCAGCCAGAGATTCAGCCTGTTGCAATTGAGACTGCAAGATGTCGGGCTTAGTAACATTGATGTCAGCAGTTTGTGTAAAGTTACAGAAGCATCCAGAGAGAAACTTGTGCAGTTATTAGTGGAGTACAATGATATGTTCTCTAAGCATCCTCTAGATAGAGGTGAAGCTAAGAACTTTGAACACTGTATCCATCAAACAGATGAGAGGCCTTTCAGACTCCCTTATCGCAGGATACCTCCAGCTCACTAACTGAAGCTGCGGCAACTGAAATGTGGGAACGGGGGATAATTAGAAAATCTGTCGGCGAATACATATCGCCGTTAGTACTTGCATGGAAAAAAGATGGAAGTCTTCGTGTCCGTACAGACTTCCGATGGCTCAAGAACGCTCAGGGATGCTCACCCGCTTCCCCATAAGTTGGACTGTTTGGCTGCCTTAGGTGGCAATAATTATTTCAGCACGATGGACTTGACCTCTGGTTTTTACAATCTGCCAATGAGGGAACAAGACAAAATTTGAATACAATCGCATGCCTCAAGGTCTGTGTAATAGCCCAGAATTGTTTATGCGCATGATCCTTAGCATTTTTGGGAAAATTAACTTTAATAGCTTACTCTGCTATTTGGATGATTTACTTGTGTTTGCGCCAATGGTGGAAGAGGCTTTGCACCGCTTGGAAGTTGTTTTTCATCATCTTAGAACACACTGCCTTTAAGCTGAGCCCTAAGTGCCACTTCTTGCGTGATTCAGTGCAATTCTTGGGTCATAACATTTCTGGAAACGATATTTCTGTTGATTCCTCAAAGGTGGATGTTATAACCAAGATGTCCAAGTTGCAGATTATGGAGGATGATGGTTGTACTCCATCAGTGAAGAGAATTAAGTCATTCTTGGGGAAGATTTTTTATTACCAACACTTCATTCCTAATTGTTCTCTCTATTGCGAAGCCTCATTTTGCTTTAACTTTGGGTCAAAAGAGAAATGGTAAACTGAAAACTGGAAAGCATGCTGGTACTTTTCGAAAGTTAAATCCTTCAGACTGGGTAGAGGAGTGTGACGCTGCTTTTGACATGCTTAAGGAGAGGTTACTGAACTGTGCTGTTCTTGCACATCCTGATTTCTCAAAGCCACTGATTCTCTCCATTGATGCATCTCTGGATGGGCTTGGCACTGTGCTTTCCCAAGTTTCAGCAGGGGAAGAAATAGTGAGACCCATTGCTTTTGCCAGTAAGACCTTGAGTGCATCCCAGAAAAAGTATCCTGCTCACCGACTCGAGTTCTTGGCATTAAAGTGAAGTGTGCGCGAAAGGTTCAGCCACTGGCTCAAAGGGCACACCCTTTACGGTTTGGACTGACAACAATCCACTTACTTACATCATGTCTAAGCCAAAACTTGATGCCTGTGAACAAAGTTGGGTCTCCAAATTAGCCCCTTACTCTTTTGACATCAAAGATATCGCAGGAACAAAGAATGTGGTGGCTGATCCAGTTGCAAGAACAGTCAGTCACAGACTCATGAATGAGAGTGGCATCTGCTTCAATAAGTTAATGCGCGTAACAAAGTTTGAAGGTCGAGTGTCACAAGCTTAGAGATTGTAAGAAACATCAAATGAGCTATGTGCAATCATGTGATTCTTTTGCCTTTAAGACTTTTTGTCAAGTACAGAATGACTATGAAACAGTGGCATACAATCGTGCCTTTCAGTTAGCACATTCCGTTCAGCAGATAGCAGCTGCTAATCAAGTTTCTTTGCTCGGATTTACCCATAATGAGCTTCAGAAGAGTCAGGAAGAGGACAGTGCAATCTCTAAGGTTCTGCCTTTTGTGATTCGTAAAAGGCGACCTTCTAGACGAGAAAGAGATAAGTTAGACTGTAAGGCTTTGGCACTTATTAACCAGTGGGGGAATGTGTGTGCAGGATGGAATTCTGTATAGAGAGACTAAGGATTCAGTGAGTAGAAACTTCATCAGTTTGTCTTAAGTAACGGTATGATGGAGAAGGTCTTAGCTGGTCGTCATGATCTTGCCGGTCACCAAGGACAGGTTAGAACAGTTCACTTGGCGAGACAGCGTTTTTTTTTGGTCAAAGATGGAACGTGAGAAAATGTTGAAATGTCAAATGTTGTAGGAGGTGCATTCTGGCAAAAACACCTGAGCCAGCTGCTCGAGACCCACTGGAAAGCATTCATACTTCTGCACCTATGGAGTTGGTTAGTCTTGACTTTTGGAGTGCGGAAGATAACAAACAGCGTGGTCTTGTGTTGGTCTTGACACCCCATTTCACTAAGCTTGCACATGCTTTTCCTTGTGTCAACCAAACTGCCAAGCAAGTCGCTCGAAAATTATGGGATCATGTGTTCTGTGTCTATGGGTTTCCTGAGCAGATCCACATGGATCAAGGCACAAATTTCGAGAGTGAACTCATTTCTGAACTGTTGGCACTTGCTGGGGTCTCCAAATCTCGCACGACTGCCTATCATCCTATGGGCAATGGCATCACAGAGCGGTTTAACCATACATTAGGAAATATGTTACGTTCTTTGCCTCTCAGATCAAAAGACAAGTGGCCACAACAAATTCAGACTCTAACTTTTGCTTACAATTCGACAGTGCATGAGACTTCCTTTTTACGTGCCATTTCAGCTTATGTTTGGGTGCATACCACGGTTGCTGGTAGATGTCATGTTTAAACAGGTTTTGAGAGATCCTGTAACAGTTGACTACAGTAGTTATGCTACTTCTTTGATGTCAACATTTACATGAAGCAGCTGACATTGTCCAAAAACATGCTGTGCAAAAACAAAAGAAACAGACAAATTTGTATGACCACAAAGTTAAAGATGTACATTTGAACTGCGGAGACAGAGTCCTTATTGCTAATAAAGGAGAAAGAGGCAAACGTTTAGCAGACGTTAGCAGATAAATGGGAATCGACTGTCTTTACCATTTTTGACAGTGATCCCAAGACACATATCTACAAAGTTGAAGATGACAAAGGATTGACTAAAGTGGTTCATTGTAACATGCTTTTGGACATTAGTTTCTTACCGGTGACACTTCCTGAGGAGAACTCTTGTGAGCCGTCATTTGATGAGTGTTCAGATGATTCAGAGTTTGAGGATCTACTAGATTCTGCTGATTGCTTGGAAGTGTTTGACACACAAATGCTTCACAACCGGTGAACAAAGGGACATTCCCAAAGCATTTTCACGCAGCATCTCATTCCCGCTTTTTAAGGGAACAGAGTTACAGCAACATAACCCGAGATGTTATTTTCTTTCTTGATGCAAGCTAATAAATTGACCGTTCTGAAACATTGTAATATTTTGCCACAACCACAGGATATAGTGTATATTTTGTATTTTGCATTATACAGATATTTTATTCTTTCTTAATTAAATTTAAGGTCTTTGTTTTAAGGTCAGGTCAGTCGCCTAAGCATTTCACTGCATATTGTACAGTGTATGACAGTACGAGGAATTATAATGGTTGCTATTTGTTCTCATAACAAACATTTCACTATTTATGAATCTTAGGCAATGCTTACAGAATGTATTTTGTGCAGGGACATCAGTATTCCAAGTAACAGCAACAGATGATGATGACCCAACCTATGGAAATAGTGCTCGTGTCGTGTACAGCATTTTGCATGGACAGCCATACTTCTCTGTTGATCCACAAACAGGTAAGGGACCAGTGCATTTTCATTCATGTTAATATATATGTTACCTCAAGCTTGGCCAAATACACCTGTGAAAACCCCTTTAAAATTATTTCAATAGTGTTTATAGTCAATAGTGTGATGCGTGCACAAACAAACAGACAAACAGAAATTTCAATCTTGACATGTTTTATTGCTCATCTTGCTTCCCACCCCAAATATTTTTAAAAAATGTATAGACATGCCAACTTTAGCTTTATTATATGTACAGATTTTTGTTGGGTGGAGGAAATGAGACCTGGAAGTGATGAGGATTCCATAGAAATTGTCAGTATTTATGATACTGTAGCTAAATTCTAATGCAATACTATGATAAGAGGGTGAGTCTTGCATAAAAGTGTATTATAGTTATACATCTCCATTTTATTTAGTGCAAATGTTATGGCATTCAAACTGTTTTTGGATTTCTATTGAGAAAAAAAATATAATAATAAACAATAATAATAAAATTTGCATTGCATGAATTTTCAAACATGGACAGATGTCATGTTAATCATGCCACTGTATGTAGTGATACTAATCTTTAGTCATAAGCACTGAATTAATTTTGCTTAAAATAAGACCTTTGTAATTTGTAATTGTTTTCAAAGACTGCACATTTGAGTCTCTATATACACTGGAACCTTGGATTGCGAGTAACTTGGTCTGCAAATGTTTTGCAAGACAAGAAAACATTTTTAATAAACTAACTTGGTAAATGAACAACGTCTTGATATATAAGTACTGTAGTACGCATGTGGTTTATCTGCTGAGTGTACATGATCACAACTGAGCCAATGGTTCTTCTCTTTTCTTGTGCTGTAGGATTTTAGGTAATTGTCTCCCATGCTCAGTCTCAGTGCACATGCGTTATTCATATAGTCAACATCTGTGGCCATGTGTGTGCATGCGCGTGTAAAGCATTTTTTTTAATTTTGCTTTCAAGTGTAGTGAATGTTCTTTAGTAATTGTACTGCAACAACAGTACCTGTGAACTGATTCCAGTAGTGTGTGTGAGTATGTGCATGTGTGTTCCTGCTCCTGCTTCTGCTCTCTTCTAACACCCCTCACAATTATTTTCAAAGGTAAAATGCAGTTGAATTAGTTAGATTTTTTCTTAATATTTTGTATTAATTATATTTATATGAATATTTTTGGGCTGTGGAACTAATCATCTGAGTTTCCATTATTTCTTATGGGGAAATTCATTTGATATATCAGTCAATATAATATAATTATATATATACACACACACACACACACACACACACACACACACACACACACATATAAAGGAGGTGACAGTGTCAGGGCAAGTTTCATCCCAAACCTGTGCAGCCACACTCTCTCTTTCTTTATGTCTCTCTTGACACTAACATTTCACAAGAAAGACAACCACATTTTAAAGGACACCTGCAATATCCACAATGTGTTTTACAAAAGTAGCTTTACACAATCAAAAGAATTATGTTTGTATGAAATGTAAATGTGCATGAATCAAAATGATAAGATTGTCTCTGATGAGCAAGCCGAGGGCGACGGTGGCAAGGAAAAACTCCCTGAGATGGTAATAGGAAGAAACCTTGAGAGGAACCAGACTCAACAGGGAACAAATTTGTTCAGCTAACTTGAAAAGTGGCATTTCTACAAACTCATGAATACCAAAAAGTTCTAAATACTCAAAGACTCAAAGTCTTTTAATTTGAAATAATTGTAATTATTTAAGTAAACAGTACTCAATATTTTTAATTACTTTGAGCATTAGGGTTTACTAAGTGTCGGAAAAGGTGCACAAACAACAGGGATGATTGCAGCCTTAAGAAGATTGTCAAGCAAAACTGATTCAAGGACTTTGGAGAGCTTCATGAGGAGTTGAGTGAGGCTGGAGTCAGCCACGGCTGGAGCATCAATAGCCACCACATGAAGATATCTTCAGGATATCGGCAACAACTGTTGCATTTATAGTATCAAGCCATTGATTAGAAGATTAGAAACACCCGACCGTATTGATGCAGTAATTCATGATAAGGATCCAAGTATTGAGTGCATAAATAAACATCTTTACCTTGTCATCGGTGGGTTGCCACACAAGAAAAAATGCTTGTTCATCCCCTAACCTAATATTCACCACAATTTTGAAACTGTAAGACCATGCTATGTGAACACCCTGCGAGATAGAAAAAGATTTAGGTGGAATTTAATAGCAATAACAACTACTCTTAGAACCATGTGTAAGCCCAGCATAATTTGATATTTACATCCGACTTCTAAATTAATCCCTTCAGGACTTAATCACCAGCTAATAAACCCAACCTGAGTTGAAAAATTAATGGAATAGCCAGAAAATGAAAAAAGGCAAGGGAAGATATTCTTTTAAAAAAATAGATTAAGAACACCTTTAACCATTTAACCAAAAATTGGACTCATGACTTATGACCAGAAGGCTGGCTGAATTCCAAAAGGGTCATATGTGGGATGGAAAAAGGTGTTTCCAAAATATAATTCTTAAACTTGATTACATATGTCAGATTTGAATTGCAACTATAAGAAAATAAAATGCAATTTGCTATTTTATTATTTATTAGGACCTGTTTCCTTGTTCGACTGACTCCTAAATGTGTCTTTGCTCTTTATTCAACATCATAACTTGATGTATCTCAACCCTACGCAGTGAACTGTATTTCAAAAAGGGAGCCATTTGTGATTTAGCTTCTGATTGTTTTGTTATATATTAGTTATAGGCTAATTAGGTTGTGGTAATGAAATCTGGATGATTGGAATTAACAATTACAATATTTTCATTCAAGTCACAATTCTTTGCTATGCATTTCAAAAATATATATAATAATAATTTTGCCAAATGTCAAGTCATACAACCTGTCAACATTTATGACTTAGACATTTGGTTTATAATGATAAATAATTATAATTTGTTTTCCAATATTTAAATTATAAACACTTTTATTTATGTATTAATATTTGGATAAACAAAATGACCATTTATGGAGACGGAAACACATTATATTATAATTGTAATTGAATTGCATAATAATTGGAATTTAATCTAATCAAAAGCAAAATCATATCAATGAAAGGCCTTCCTTCATTACATAAAACAAATGGATGTGGCTATGTTTTTATAAACATAAATTGCAGACTGTGCCTTTGAGAGCTGCCTTCTGACACAGACCAATGACTGACAGAGGACATTGCCTGATTGGTAGAAGAAGCTAATAGCGTTGTTGCCTCAAGCCTCCAGAGAACACAGGAATAGATGATGAATAGAATGACCCTTTTATTATTCACATTTCCCATTACTTGAGCAGCAATATTTTTTCTTTTTTTTCTTTTCTTTTTTTATTTTAACTTCTCATGATGAACCCATTTTAATTATACAGTACCAATAAGGGAGGTACTATTTGTTGTGACAAGAATGGTCATTAGGGTAATAGAGCTATTTAGGGACCAAAGCATACTCTGTCCCCAGAGATCATAAATTGTAATTTACATGAGGTTATGAGGGCTTTACAGAGCATAAGTAGCAGACACATCTCAAAATCAGCTGTTCAAATGAAATTATGACATGTTTGCCAAGGCTTCAGCGTGCTTGGTGGGTTTCCTCCGGGTACTCTGGTTACCTCCCAAAGTTCAAAGACATGTAGGTTAGGTGTGTGCCCTGCGATGGGTAGGCACCCTGTCCAGGGTGTACCCCGCCTTGTGATCTAATAGGCTTCAGGCCCCCCGTGACCCAGAATACAGAATTAAGCGGTATAGATGATGAGTGAGTGAGAGAGGCATGAGCTATATAGTATAATTGACTGAGAGCTTTTTTTGTGATTCTGCTTATAGCTTATTCTAATTGTCTTAATAACATTCAGTCACATTATCAAACACTTGTTTAGCATTTGTACTGGAACAAAACATGATTTTTAACAAACCATCATAAATTAAATCAATTCTTCTGCGGGATTAAAGCTGTTTCACTGAATAACTAGACAGTGTGGTGTGAATTGCTTTTGCATGAATATTATATGATTGTTCATTGTAAGCAGGGCTTGTTAATGACAAAATGATTTAGCAGCTCTCTAGCATGTTATTATACAGTATGTCACCGTAGATAGGGTACATTAATAACCCAAACTCTCTCATACTGTACTTATGAAAAGATTCTAATAATATTTACTACTTCTACTTAGTACTTATAAGAAGATTCATACAATAAACGGATTTCTCAAAAAGACATACAGTAAGTTTCATACACATAAAATGAAAGATTACAATTAAAAAAAAAACATTAGTGTCTGTCTGTGAACAAACTTATACACAGAACAATAACTAGGCTAAGAGCACTCAGCCATGCACTGGTCACATAGTCCCCGAAAGGACATACTTATTTTTCGCAGATTATAGAAAAGCATGTCAATATGTCACCACAAACACACTTCTCCACACACACACACTTTCCACCAGGTAATTCTAAGCACTTTTTATCTAACATATAATTGGCAGAATGGTTGTCCCTGTCTGTCATCATTACTCCATGTATTGTGGCAGACAACGTGAAGAAAGTATCACCATTTGGCCATTACATTGTAGATTATTGATATTAGCTCTATAGCTCCTATCTTATATTTTGGATGACTTGTGGTGTGACAGCCTGTAATATTATTTAACTATTTAACTATTTAAATTAAAATTATTTAAATTAAATAACTGCTATGCTTTTGCTTTTAAGGATTCCCTATCTTCAGTAAAGCACCCTGTGCCTATTCACTCAAAAATAATTATTTGTGCCAAATTTACAATATGACAGAGGAGACCGATTTTAGTAGTATTAGCAGTTTCTAATATTTCTGTAGTTTTACAAGCATGTGTGTATGACTTATTTAGGGTTGTGTAGTAACTGTTAGCTGTTCAATTACTGCTGTTTTCTTCCAGTGGTACCCTAATACCCCTTAACAGGGATAAAAAAAAAAAATGTAAATTGTATCATACATAATTGTGATTAGTTGAATGCCCATACCAGCGTTCGTTTTATTACTGGACGAGTTGTGTGATGTAAATGTGTACAATAATGTGAACATCAACCTTGCTTAAGCAAATCAGAAGATTGTTTAGAACTGGTTCCAAGATAATTTGGGCCTACCTAGGTTTACTTATCATATAAACCAGAATCAACAAGCACAAGAGGTAGACATACTCACCCGTAATACACACAAGACAATCTTTTAGATCCTTTACAATTACACAGAGTGTAAAGAAGACTGAAAGAGAAACTGATGCCATCACCTTCTCCCCGACATGGCGGGGGTGAACAAAGGCTCTATCTCAGCCTGGGTCAAAATCACTATCACCTTCATACTGTCTGTGTAGAATTATCCCCATTATTTCCCACACCAAACGGAAGCCTGTTACTCTTGGAACAGAGATGGGAACCTAGTACTTGTCAATGCAATGTTGGAATTTCAGTTTTATTGAACGTACAGATATTTTTTATATGTGCTAATCTTTGGAATATCATTGCATAAATAAGTGATTTAGCATCAATCATAGAAATACACGTAATAGAATCTGTCCATAATTGGTGCAAATAAATTAAGTTGTGTGAAACACTTGTGTATCTTGGATCAATGCCACAAAGTCATAAAAGAGACAGTAGTATAGCATTTATGGCATTAGTAGTAGCATTTTCTTTATGACAATTATTATTATTGCCATGTGATTTAAATTTTCATTTTAAAATTAGAGTTCTACTGAAAATAACTTTCTGGTGATATTGGTAAAATAGTTTTATTGTATGAAATATGATCTAACCTTTTTTTTCTTCTCCTGCAGTCAACCACAAATACTTAGAATTTACCTAATTAAATAAATGATCCCCTGCTGGTTAATCCTGTTTCCCCCTGTAGCAATTAGGAGCCAATTAAATGTCATTAGCAAAGTAAGGGACATTTTGTTTGTCATTGCCTGCCATGAAACCTGAAATTGAGCCCTTGGAATCTGTTTGACCCATCTATTAAAAAGGGCTGCCTAGGATTCTGATCAATCTACTATTATGTATAGATTACTGCAAATCATTTTTCTATTTGTTCCATGAAGTGCTTCTAGCAAATAAGGAACTCCTGGCTTGTACGCATGTCAGTCTGACTGTATTCCTTAAACTGGTTTATTGCAGCTCATCCATCCATCCATCCATAGGTCTAATTTATCTTGATTATCGTGTAATTTTAATAAAATGTATTTTTTCTAAGTTTATAGTTAACTAATTTGTTTGCCTACAATGTTAAAAATGCAACAAAAAATCCCCCTCAATTTTACTGTATGTACTGGCAACATTAAAATTTTGCATTGTACTACACATTTACACTTTGAAATCAACACCAAATGTCCAAATGGCTTGGGCTCTTGCTGTTTTCAAATGCACACTGGAGACCTATATCTGCACCTATGGAACACTAACGATGCCTGCCTTAGATCATTGACACCTTCAGAATCATGTTGATCTTCATCATCGACTATCTTATAAGTATACAAATAAAGGCTTCTGTATATGATAACATCCTCTTTAACACCACATGGAAAATTACTGCCAACACTTTTTCACAAGGAAACATAACTTTTGCTTTCTAGCAATAAAAAATAGAGATTTTCCACACATTACAAAAGTTCATTTTAATCACTTGAAACACTAAAAAAGTGTAATGGTAATTGTCTTCTTGGCTAAAAATAAATAAATAAATAAATAAATGAGAGGAAGGTCAGGTCATTAATCTTTTTGTTGTTCTAATGCAGTGAATGGCTATCTGCCAGGCTTTTTTGTTGCCTTAACGGCACAGGTTAAGTAATGCTGCAGTTAATATCTCTCAACAGTTGAAAAGAGGGAGGAAATAATAAGTCTAGTAAAATTTAGTTACTGCATTAAGAATGTAAAGTGGATTTTATTTAGTCACCTTTTTATGGAATAGCTAAACGTGATACCAGTTATTTGATTTATTGGAGATAAACTAAAGACAATTAATATAGACAATAAAATCAATATTATTATACATAATAAAGAAAATGTGTGTATGTGTCTGTGTCAGTTCAGTGTTTAATCCCCCCACATTCGCCACCAACTGAAACCTCAGCCCATTTCTGTGTCAGTGGATCTCCAACTTCCTAACTGGCAGACCACAGGCAGTACAGATGGGCAGACATGTCTCAGCCTCCCTCACCCTCAGCATTGAAACCCCAAACGGTTTTGTTCTGAGCCCCCTGCTGTACTCATTATAGACGTATGACTGCGTAGCCACTATGAACTCCACCACCATCAAGTTTGCTGATGCCATTGTGATGGGCCTGATCACTAACAGCAATATAACGATTTACCTTATAATTTTTGCAAAAATGTATATATATTTTATAGTATTCCAATATATAATTTCAAATTTTAACAGTATAGAAATATTTTCCCAATTTAAACATTAAAATGAACAAAATAAGGTTATTTTTCATCAACAGAACATTTGTTAATGTAATTATTAAATAACATAATTTTCTACTTCTTATTCTGTTGTTATACTTACTCAGTGTAAGTGTAACAACAGGATACGCTGATGCCTATCCAATATTGTTATAAGTACTAAAAGGAATATTATATTAAGCGTCATGTGCAAAAAGATTGGTTCATTTTAGTACTGATAACAGTATTGGATACTCTCTAGAAGTCAGTAAGAGAAAAAATACCCAATTACCAAGAAACCTCAACCTTCACTGCTGTGAAAACAGAGCAAACATTCTAAATAAACCTGCCCTACTCTGTCATATTATTACTGATCTGATAAAAGCTCATCCTTCAGCTTGGATAATAAATGTTCTTCCTGCCCTCTCCTGCCCCGCTTAGATTGGACATTCCCTTAGGACAGTGACAACCTCCTATATACCAATTGTGACTAATGTGGTTAGAGCTGCTGAAAGCTTAATTCAATTCTAGAGTTCAAATTGCTCTAAGACAACTTGCACCATTCCACAGTTCCACTGTCATGTTCTTTTCTAAAACACATGTAAATAAGTGAAGAGTTGAGTTATTGCAGACTGTGTGAGGATAAAGGCTTGTATAATGTGTCCATGTCACAACAAACAACACTTGCAAATATTAAATGTTAGAACTTTTTTTATTGTTTCATTAATATAATATGTTACACACCGCAACTACATCTCTTGACATGTATTATAATTGTATACATATTTCTATTATATGGTTCTATATTGGTGGCACAGTGATTTTGTGGTTAGCACCTGCAGGCTTGCATTTCCTTTCCATGCCTGATGGGTTTGTTATGAGTGCTCTAACTTCCTCCACAGTCCAAAGACGTGTTGTAGGCTGATTGACATTTCTGTGGGGTATGTGTGGGCATGTGAGTGCATGTGCACCCATAGGTTGCAAGAAGGTTGGCTGTATGAGGTTATATGTCATTGAAGCCAACCTTTAATTGTGATGATCCTTTGAATGGATGGATTGATGAAGCAATGGATAGGTGGTTTTGCATCATGTTTATAACATTATAACAAATGACAAGAAAACAGGCTGAGAGAAACAAACATCTAAAACAAACAAATCAAAATAAAACTTAAGCACAAAACTGTTAATGACAAATGTATACTGTAGTTTAGACGCTCAATTAGGATCATGCATCATACATCACACATCATACATTGGTATACATCATTAATATCCAATAATTCCATGTGGCTCTCTTAACTGCACTGTATACTGTGAACTTCCTTGTAAAACAAATATAAAGTACACACACTGCATGTCTAAATGTATAATATAATTTCATACAATTAAGAATTTTCATGTGAAAGTCCACTACAGCAATATATGTAAATTGAACAAAAATAGACAATAGTAAATATATTTTTTAATTATTGGAAAACAGTGCATTTACAAACTTAATTTATTTAGGCAAAACAGTGTGTAAAAACTATACTTGGCCAATTTGTTTTCTGAGTGCACACACACATGACATCAGAAGCATCTTACCTGAGCTAAGGACAAAAAGGACTGGAGTGTTACTCAGTGGGCCAAACAGTCCTGTGTTCATATTATTGTAAATTTTGCATTTCATTTGGAAATCAAGGTTCCAGAGTCTTGAGGAAGAGGGGAGAGGCACAGAATCCAATTTGCATGAGGTCCAGTGTAAAGTTTGCAAAGTCAGTGGTGGTTTGGGGAGCCGTGTTACCTACTGTTGTTGGTCCACTATGTTTTATCAGGTTCAAGGTCAGCGTATCCGTCTATAGCACTTCATGCTTCCCGCTGCTGACCAGCTTCATGGAGATGCTGATTACATTTTTCAGCAGTACTTGGCACCTGCCCACACTGCCAAAAGTACTAATACCTGAATACCTGTTTTAGGACCATGGTATCAATGTGCTTGACTGACCAGCAAACTCCCCCAATCGAGCCTCCATAGAGAATCTGTGCGAGACACCAGACACAACAATGCAGAAGAACTGAAGGCCATAACAACTCAGCATTCACACAGAATGCCTTCATGCAACACCGATTTGCTTCGTGTATATGTGGGACTGATGCTACCAAACTGCACTAGGTAGGTTAGGATACCTTACTCTGTGTATGTGATTTTTTTTCCTAATAAAATATGTTTCAGTTAGCTTACAGGTTATTTTAAGCAGTCAAAATTATATAGGTAAGGTTGGTGTGTTTCCATTGTTATACTGTGGCAACCTAATCTTACTGAGGTGAGCTTAGCTAATGTTAGGCTTTATGTTACCATATTGAAGCTCTATCCGGCCTTCGGTTCTTCTGCATTGTTGGGTCTGCCATCTCGCACCTTCCGCTTCACAATACGCCATAGATTCTCTATGGTGGGCAAGTTTGCTGTCCAGTTAAGCACAGGGATACCATGGTGAAAACACCAAAGTTGCAATATGCAACATTTCTGCATTGTCCGGTCGGCAGCAGTGTTGGAATAAGAGCAGCCATCTCTCAGGACCTGAAGTGGGACATTCACATTGACTCCATTGTTAAAAAGGCCCATCAGAGGTTGTATTTTCTTCACCATCTGAAGAAGTTCAACCTCCCACAAGAGCTGCTCACACAGTTCTACTCAGCCATCATCGAATCCGTCCTGTGCACTTCAGTAGCTGTCTGGTTTGGTTCAGCTACAAAATCAGACATCAGAAGACTACAAAGGACGGTTCGGACTGCTGAAAGGATTATCGGCACTCCCCTACCCACACGGCAAGAACTGTATATATCCAGAGTGAAGAAAAGGGCTCTGCATATCACTTGGGACCCCTCACACCCAACACTGCATGAAAAAGGCTGTATCCGGATAAATATGGTATGAGAAATCTCCGCTAAACTTTAAGTTTGCCAGATGTCTGAGGCAGAGTGCTTGCAAAGGTAGAATCCAAAGGAAATTTTGTGAAACGACCAGATACCTCATGTATGTGGATGTATACGGGAATCAGTGAAACTTTCTAGAAGTCCTCACAGCTAGCAGTGAGAGGTGTTCGCTGTGAGGTGTGAAGGCCCTTTTGTATGTTAATGACTAGCAGAAAGAGGTGCTGTACTTCTTATCATAGCCGGGTGGGGGGATTGGCCATGGTGTGCCTTTGTCTCTTCAACTTGAGAGTTTGAAGGAGAAGCAAGCTGCACACACTGCTCCTCTGAAAAGAGGCTATCCAGCATCTTGATGCATTTGAGAGCAAGTTCGATGAGCGAAAACCGCAGGAAGAGTCAAGCCATGTGAATAGAAGAGCCAAGAGCTCACATAAAGTGGGCATTGCGGTAAGTTAAGCTTTATGTTAGCCGACAATACCTTAGTAAATTTTACCTTGCCAAGTTAGCCTAAGCACTTAGCTACACATCTACTTTTTGTTACTTGCATTGTTGTAGGTGTCCAGCTTATTTAACAGTTTGTCACATCAGAATTATACAATGTTGTTTACAAATGTATGTATTAAAGTGTTTTTAATTTAACATTACAGGAAGCTGTAAGGAGGCTCCATAAATCAGAAAACAACCCACATAAATACGATCCACAACCTGGGTAAGAATGTTGTTTCTTTACCTGCTACAGTATGTATGGGGTTTCACATAATCATTTTAAATGTAATTAATGACACAACTTTCCACACAGAATAAGTTTCAGGTGGTGATGACATACTGTATCTGCTGGAGGTATTAAAGAAGACTTTTGCAGATGCAGACCCTGAGTGTATAAAGGGTAATCAGAAATTGTTATGTCCCTTTATTTTTGTCACTTTAATAGTTTGAATTGTTTGTCGCTTATCAATTTTTTTTTATTACACATTGCAGAGGAAATACTCTTTGTCTCGGCCAGGAAAGTCTCAGCTACGAGACTCCATCAAGGCAAGAGCTAAAAACAGACAAAGACAAGTAATTGTACTAACTGTCGCAGATTGCAACGCTGGAGCTGATGTCTGATGAGGAGAATGCCATTGCGTGCCATGCTGTCAGCGTGTAATATCTAATGGGACCGAGCTAGGAAGACATTTATTTTGTACATCTAACAAGCACTGGTGAATGTTTGTTTTCGTATTGCTTTAAATTGAATTCCACCTTCATAAATGTACATTTGTTCATTTTTCCCCCCATATGTTGTGATTTTTTCTCTTATTCTTACTTTGTTTTGTATATTTATTAGTGTTTGGTTTGATTTTAATAAAAAAAATTATATTCTATTCAATTCTATTGTCATTTTTTTAAATGATGTGGGGGATGTATAGTACTGTGTGTGTGGGGGGGGGAGGATAGGGTCTATTTACATATCTTCTCAATAACCAATCAAGTCACTAAGTTATGAGGGCTTGGGTTGGGCTAAATAAAAATGAGTGACTGGGTAATGTCCCAATAGATGTCAGGGTTTTGGGAATGTTTCTTTTAAAACAACCAATCAAGGTTGAGATAACAAACCAATAGGGAAGAGCAGAGGTGTGCAAAGGTGTAAAATGCAAATGGGTCTTGAGGTGTGAAGGTCTACTGACAAAATCCTTGAGTGGATTATTTGCCATGACAACAAATGGCTGTACCATGGAAGGATTCCTCAGCGAGATACATCCGAATTGGTATCAATCCGGAAGTATCCTAGCTTGGTGGAATTTGATGTATACGGTCAGTGGTACTGTAGATACTTCCAAAAATCAGTGGTGTATACGGGAGTTTCCTAGTACAGATACACCTCTTTTCATGCAGTGCAAGCCACTTTTTTTTTTTTAACTTTTGCCGTCTGGCCGAAGATACAGAGCACTGAACACCAGGACAGTCTGTCATGCTCTCCGTGCCTTCGCGCTGATCTAAGAGCGCATCCGCCTTCTGACACTTCCGTTCCCACACTGTCAAGCTGCTCATCATGCGGCCATGTTTTTTCCCACGCTGTCATCTCTCGTCACACACCCCCCTCGCCCTTTTGCTCCAGTATTCTAGCGTTTTGTTTCATGTTTTTCACGTTACCAACCTCACTTTGTTTTCTCGTTTTCCCGATTCTCATTTCACGTTTTGGCTCAACGCTCTCGCTGACGGATCTAATGGCATTGAACTCTCACTTTTGCTCCTCGACTTCGGCTTGCGTCACGTTTTGGCTCGACGCTCTCGCTGATGGATTTAACGGCATTGAACTCTCGATTTCGCCCCTCGACTATGGCTTCGCTTCACGTTTTGGCTCGACGCTCTTGCTGACGGATTTAACGTCATCAAACTTTCACTTTCACTCCTCGACTACAGCTCCGCTTCTCATCTCTCCACAGTACACAGCTTCAGACTACCCAGCCCAAGCATCTCTAAATAATCTCTGCTCCTTTGCTTTTGGTATCCATCTCTTCGCTCTTTCATCGCTTGTCCCTGACAGAATAATCCGGCCAAACTATGGATCCAGCAGGATTGGACAGGATGAGAAAAGCGCTGGAGCATCAAGGTGCTCTCCTCGGTAAGCATCAGGAGGAGCTCGTCACCACCAGAAGGACACTCGCGGACGTCACCGCCCAGATGTAGCACAATCGCAGACCCCCTGCGAGAGCCGCGCCTGCCAGCCTCCCCCCATAACCCCCCCCCATTTACGGAGGAGAGCCTTCCTATCCCAGTGTTCCCTGATCGTTGAGCTTCAAGCCTCCACCTTCTCTTCAGAAAGATCCCGGGTGGCCTATGTTATCAACCTCCTCACCGGTAGGGCCCGAGTGTGGTGCATGGCTCTCTGGGACGCTCATGAACCATGTTGTGATAGTTTTGAGGACTTTTCTGGAGAAATGAAGAGGGTTTTCGACCGATCTCACGTCGGCAGAGAGGCTGGAACTAGACTATTATGCCTGCGCCAAGGATCACGTTCCGCCTATGACAACGCTATCGCGTTTCGGACCTCAGCTGCCTCGAGTGGATGGAACGACAGAGCCCTAGCGGACGTTTTCCTGGAGGGATTGTCGGAGGCACTCAAGGATGAGCTAATCTCCCGGGAACTACCCTCTGATCTCCATGAACTCATGGACCTTACCGGGAGGATCGACTCTCGTCTTCGCACAAGACGACCCACCCAGAGGTCACCTCCTCCTCGAAGGTCAACTTCTCCCAGGACATCCTGCCCATCCTCTCCTCAAACACAGACTAATCAGGAGGAGCCCATGCAGCTGGGCAGAACCCRCATCTCCGATGAGGAGAGACGTCGCCGCCGCCTGGAGAGGGCCTGCTTCTACTGCGGGGGTTCGGGCCACATTCTCAGGGATTGCCCATTAAAAGGAGGCGCCCTCTAGTCAGACTGGGAGCTCTAGAGGGCACTCCTCCCAAAAGTCTCTCAGAATCTCGTCCCCTGCTCTCCGTTACACTAATTAGTAACAGCCAAGCCCAAATCCATTCAGGCACTCGTTGACTCCGGCTCCGACCGGAACCTGATCAGTTCAGCTACGGTCAAGCCCGTCCAAGCCCTAGATGGAAGCCCTCTGCCGGCCATCACTCACAGAACCCTTCCGCTCACTCTAAGAAAGTCAGGGAATCATTCTGAGGATTTTTTTTTGTTATCAACAAGTCACACGCCGCTCTTGTTCTTGTCCTCCCATGGTTAGCTCTTCAAGGTCCCCAGATCGACTGGATCAAGCACGTTGGAGCCCCTCACAGGTTATCACAGGTTGGAGCCCCTCTTGTGCCACGTTGTGCCTTTGTTCTGCGCTTCCTACCCTCCACACTCCAGCCAAAACGGAAGATCCTCCGGATATTTCCAATGTCCCCTCTCATTACCATGATTTCAAGCAGGTTTTCAACAAGACCAGTGCCATGTCGCTTCCTACACATCAACCCTACAACTGCCCTATCGACCTTCTCCCAGGTACGTCTCCGCCCAAGGGTTGACTGTATTCTTTGTCTCACCTAGAAAGAGAAGCCATGAACACGTACATAACAGAWGCCCTGGCTGCTGGTATTATCCACCCATCCTCCTCACCTGCGGGGGCAGGATTTTTCTTCGTGAAGAAAAAAGACAGGACCTTTCGTCCATGTATTGATTTCAGGGGGCTCAACGAAATCACCGTCAGGAACCGCTATCCACTCCCACTCATGACCACAGCCTTTGAGTTACTCCAGGGGGTCAACATCTTCACTAAACGGGATTTACAAAATGTTTATCATATGCTTCGCATCCGTGAGGGCGATGAGTCTAAGACGGCCTTTAACACTCCTACGGGGCATTACGAATATTTGGTGGTTCCCTTTGGTTTGACCAACGACCCCGCTGTCTTCCAATCCCTCATTAATGACATTCTCTGCGACTTCCTTAATGCCTTTGTGTTCGCATACCTAGACAACATCTTAATTTTTTCTCAAAGCCTGGAAGAACACCAGCACCACGTTTGTCAGGTTCTTCAGAGGCTCTTGGAGAACCACCTCTACGTCAAGGCAGAGAAGTGTGAGTTCCACACATTCTCCACCACCTTCTTGGGCTTCATCATTTCCCCATCCAAGCTAGAAATAGAACCAGCCAAGGTACAGGCCGTTACTGATTGGCCCACACCAGCCTCCCGGTGAGACCTTCAACGGTTCCCTGGCTTTCCTGGCCAATTTTTATCGCCGCTTCGTCCAAGGATACAGCTCCATCGCCGCCCCCCTGACCTCGCTAACCTCCGTTAAGACCCGTTTCTGCTGGAATAAGGAGGCGGATCAAGCCTTTGCTGACCTTAAGAAAAGATTTACCTCTGCTCCTATTTTAACACTCGCCGACCCATCTCGCCAGTTCGTGGTTGAGGTCGACGCCTCCAACACTGGCATTGGGGGTATTCTCTCTCAAAGGTCCACCCATGACAATAAGATGCATCCTTGTGYATTCTRCTCCCGTYGCCTATCCCCAGCTGAGAGAAACTATGACGTAGGGGACAGAGAACTCTTGGCTATCAAGCTAGCTCTGGAGGAGTGGCGACATTGTCTGGAGGGGACTAAGCTCCCATGTGGACTGACCATAGGAACCTGGAGTACCTGCGCACCGCCAAAAGACTCAATGCTCGTCAAGCTCGATGGTCATTATTCTTTTCTCGATTTAATTTTATCCTAATCCTAATCCTAATTTTATCTAATTTTATACCGGCCGGGCTCCAAGAATTCTAAAACGTATGCACTCTCACGCCAGTTTTCTCCCTCCCAGGACTCCATGCCATGCGACACCATCCTCCCGTCCCATTATCTCATCGCAGTTTTGAGATTAGACATAGAGACCAAGGTTCAGCAGGTCCTAATCCAAGAGCCCGGACCAAGTAATGTTCCCCCGAATCGTCTCTTCGTTCCCTCTAGCCTACGGTCACAGGTCTTGGAATGGGCCCACGGATTCAGGTAGGCTATCTTGCCAACCAGGTGCCACCCGGACCCGCTTCGTCATACAACAACGATTCTGGTGGCCCACGTTAGGGAGGGACGTTTCCCTATTCGTGGCAGCTTGCGACATCTGTACCCATAGTAAGGCTGACAACCGACCACCTGCTGGCCTTCTCAGACCCCTACCAGTTCCTCGCCGTCCATGGTCCCATATCTCCGTTGACTTGTCACTGGCCTACCTCCGTCTGATGAAAACACCTGCACCATGACTGTCGTCGACCGCTTTTCGAAGGCACCTCATCCCCCTTCCTAAGCTACCCTCCGCCAAAGAGACCGCGGAGCTACTAATTCTCCATGTATTTCGGCTTCATGGTCTTCCAACAGATGTCGTCTCGGATCGGGGTCCTCAATTCACCTCTCGTTTTTGGGGTGCAAGCTCATCGGGGCTACTCCCAGCCTATCGTATGGTTTTCATCCTCAGTCCAACGGACAGACCGAACGAATGAATCAGGCACTAGAGGTTTCTCTCCGCTGTATGACTACTCGAGACTGGACCACCTGGAGCAGATTCCTCCCTTGGGTCGAATACGCTCACAAATCCCTACCCTCCACATTTCAGTGCTGCTTAGGCTACCAGCCTCCACTGTTTCCAGCCCAAGAACCAGAGACGGAGGTTCCTTCAGCTCAACAATTTGTCAGGCGCTGTAAACGGACATGGCTACGATCAAGACAAACCCTGTTACGAGCCGTGGCCTCATACAAGAGACAAGCAGACCGCCACCATTCCAAGACTCCCAGGTATCACGTAGGGTCATGCTCGGCACCAGGGTCATCCCCCTAAGGACACTTTCACGCAAGCTTTCCCCTCGTTTCATCGGCCCCTTTACAGTAACCAAGGTAATCAACCCGTGCACTGTCCTACTTCCCTCTTCCATGCGACGCATTCATCCAACCTTCCGCGTGTCTCAACTGCGACACATCACAAATTGCCCTTATTTTTTATTTTAATTTTTTTCCTGTTTTGTGTCATGCTGTTTTGTCTTGTATTTGTTTTGTTATGGAAGCTCTGTCACTAAAACAAATTCCTTGTATGTGCAAGCGTACTTGGCAATAAAACTCTTCTGATTCTGACTCTGATTCCTAATGAGAAGATGAACCGCCTCACCAGCCACAAAGCTAAGCAACTTTTGTTCTTAAAGAAAAATTATTTATATCACAATAGGAATATAGAGTAAGAGATTTTTGGGTTTCAGTTTCAGCCCAAAATTTTCATTTCGGTGCTTCACTAAAGGGAACTAATCACATGAAACCATTGAACTGATCATTTGGGATGATCGATTTATGCATTAACTTAGCATTAGTTAAACATTTCCTTATTGTAACTTTTATTATTACAAATCTGTCTTTACAAAACTTCTCTTATTTTCTTTAACCAGAGGGCTGCTGTGGGCGATTCGGTCAGAGGGGTAATGGTTGACCATCATCAGAGTTAGTGGAGGAGCATGAACAAGCTGTTGAAGTGGCTTTAGTGTTAGGGGTACTCTAGTACTTGAGGGTCTGGGAACCCTATTCAACAGTTTTTTTTTTTTTTTGAGTGATATTTGGCCAGATCTGTGCTTTATACATTGAATTCCAAAAGGACTGAACATACACCTTTGAAGCCATTCAAACAATTTTTATTGGACGTGGAAATGAATGCTCCCCTGAGATTCACATATAGAGAAAATAACTACTCGTTTTTATAGACTCTTTTTGTGTCTAACATATTAAGAAAAAAAAGAAAAGCTGTTCATCTTTTGCATCTTTGATTTTAAAGATATTTTAATAAATAAGAGACTTTTAACCAGTAAGAGACTGATGATCATCTGGTGTTATCAAGGTATTTAAGTGACCCTTAAGCATAATAAAACCTGTATACTCCTTCTTATAGAAATGTAAAAGAATCACAAACTGAGAGATGTAAATTTAATTACGTTAACAAATTTAAAACACTTAGCAAGCAAAATACTTGAGAATACAAATATAAAACATAATATTTTTATTGTTTTTTTTTAATGTATGGTATAATATTATGGTTTTTGTATAATAGATAACTCTTAAACAAGCCTGGTGCTTGTTGATATTTATTGGACAATCTGTCATCAATAGAATGTTAATACAGTAAACAAATTAGACATCTAACATTTGGGTTCTGTTCTTTACAGGAGTCATCAGAACAGCATTACCTGACATGGACCGAGAAGCAAGAGAGCACTATACAGTGGTCATCCAGGCCAAAGACATGGCAGGACAGGTGGGAGGACTCTCAGGCTCCACCACAGTTAATGTCACACTTACTGATGTCAATGATAACCCTCCCAAATTTCCCCCAGGTAAGTAATATAGCAGAGTTTTTGGACCATGTATACCTCAATTTATAATACAGCCAATTTCATGTTGCTTACTTCTAATAATCCAGCAGTTGCAGTTAAAAGTTTACTTGCAGTAGTAGATAATAGTGGCAATATCAGTTTTTCAATTATTTATTTAAACTGTTAAATGGGGAAAAAAACATTTTTTTAAATAAACAAAACACTTAGGAATTTTGAGCACATTTATTTGAGGTTTTGTAAAATTTAGACATACGGGGTAAAACGAATTCAACTTTTCAATTTCCTGTCAATTTCCGCCATTTTAGTTCAGACATTTAGATGTATGTACAAGTTATTAGGAGGTGTGGGCACTCTACAGAGGTCTGGAAGTAGACTCAAAATGTCACTCTCAGCTAAGAGAAAATTAGTCAGGATCAACCTAGCAACTGCCAATACACCAGCTATGCATTGGAAACTGCTGGAACACCAGTGTGACTGTCTACTAAGAAGTGAGCTTTACATTGTTATGGACTGAAAGGCTTCAGTATAATGTCATATTATAAGCTAGATGGTTAAGTATCTATAAATATATGGATAAATACTGTATATGGATGGTTGTACAGTAACTGTCAAACACACATCAAAGCTAGATGTGGAATGGAGAAAGCAGACTAGCTTCTGGAACCTAGGAATTTTGCTACATATGTACCCTACATATGTATGAAGGCTGTTCATAGTTTTTAGCTCTACTTTTAACACTATCATTCCCATTATGCTGATCACCAAGCTCCAATGCCAGGGAGTCAGCTCTTCCATTTGCAGCTTGATTCTGGACTTTCTAACTAGGTTGGGAAATCACAATCACACACACTCATATTGAACATTGGACATTGGCATTCCATACGGTTCTGAATTGAGTCCAATGTCCTACACCCTTTTTACCCATGACTATGTGTCTTTGCATAACTCCAACATGATTATCAAGTATGCAGACGATACCACAATGGTAGGTCACATCACCAACAATGATGAATTGGACTAAGGTAGAAGGTACAGGAACATTAACACCAGAATCATGAGGTTCAGGTCCACACATCTTAACTCTACACTAAACAGTTAAACCAACTGAACCATTTATACCATCATTTGTGCATTTATTTTTAAAGTTCTTATACTGTACAGTGCCATGGGAAGCCTATAGCCTATCCCAGGAGATTTTGGGCATGAAACAGGTTAAACTGGACACTCATTAACACACTAAGGGCAATTTGGGAAAGCTAGTTAGCCTAATTTGCCTGTCTTTGTACTGTGGTAGGAATTGGGATTACTCAAAGGAAAGCCACAAAGGGAGAACATGGGCACTTACAGCTTATTATTTGAAATTAATGTTACAGCTGTATTATTCTGTACATTATATTCTGTTATTTTTTCTACTATCCATATTTATACAGTACCAGTAAAAACGTTTGGACACACCTTCTTATTCAATGTTTTTTATTTATTTATTTTTTGTTTTTAACATTGTATATTAATACTGCAGACATGAAAGTTATGACATAACAAATATATAATTATGGAGTCAACAAAAATGTGTTAAATAAGCCAGAATATGTTTTATATTATATATATGTTTAATAAGTTGTCACTTAAAAACAACAATCTTGGCGCCTGAGTTCCCTGAGGTATTGAGGTGCTTTTCCTTCACTCTTTGGTACAACTCATCCCAAACAATCTCAACAGGATTTAGATTGTGGAGGCCAGGTCATCTGATGCAACACTCTGTCACTCTCTTTCTTGAACAAATAACTCTTACATAGCCCAGATGTATGTTTGGATCATTGTCCTGTTGGAAAACAAATGATGGTCTCACTAAGTGCAATTCAAATGGAATGGCATGTTGCTGCAAAATGCTGTGGTACCCATGCATGGTTAAGTTTGCCCTCAATTTTGACTGTCACCAACAGTTTCACCAGCAAAGCACATCCACCACATCACACCTCCTCCTGCATGCTTCCCAGTGGGAACCACACATTCAGGAATTGTCTCCAGCAGTATCCATGCAGCTCGCACACATTTCACCCACTTAGCTGCGCGATAGATATGTCAGTAAGCATGTTTTTTAGAGAGCTGTTGTTTTTGTCACAAAAATAAAAACATCAGCATTAACAGGTGTCTCAGAGTTCATGACCCAGGCGGGTGTTTCTTCTTCTTTCACAGTTTCTTCCAACAGAAAACAAACCAACTATGTCTCTACCACCACCTACTATTTCCGGTTATGTAATATACGCAAGTGTGCCTGGAATCAGAACCGATGTTACAGTGTGCTCGCAGACCTGCGGGGGGATTGGGGAGGGGGAGAAATCGTGCTCAGATACAGAACGGAAAACGCCCTAATATGCCTGTCTCTTGATCTGAAAAGCATTTATGTAGGGTCTAATTCTGAGGCTGGTCATATAATAATTATAATATTATCCCCTGTAGCAGAGGTAGCTCTTGGTCTTTCTTTCCTGGGATGGTCCTCATGAGAGCCAGTTTCATCATAGCATTTAAGGGGTTTTGGCGACTGTTTTTGGAGCTAGATTCAAAGTTTGTGAGATTTTTCAGATTGACTGGCCTTTATTTCTTTTGTCTTCACTTAACTGGGTGTTGTTTGCTGTTTTTTTTTTGCCATAATACTGACTACCTGGTGAATCTAATGAGAGTATGCCATGAGTGTGCCAAGTTGTCATCAAGGCCAAATGTAGCTACTTTGGACACTCTAAAATATAGAAAATATTTTGTTTACCACTTTTTTGTTTTTTATATAATTCCATGTGTTCTTTCATAGTTTAGATGTCTTCAGTGTACAATGTTTAAAGTAGTACATGCCTAAAAAAGAAAAAACAATGAAGGAGAAAATATGTCCAAACTTTTTACTGGTATATATAATTCTTGAGAACTGGGAAAAAATATGTTCCACTCACTCATCATCTATACCGCTTAATCCTGTATTCAGGGTAACAGGGGCCCTGGAGCTCATCCCAGGAGACTTACTGTAGGGCACAAGGCGGGGTACAGCCTGGACAGGGTGCCAATCCATTGCAGGGCACACACACTGCTCATTTACACTCTACGACCAATTTAGGAATGCCAATTAACCTAACCTACATGTCTTTGGACTGTGAGAGGAAACCGGAGTACCTGGAGGAAACCCATCAAGCACAGGGTTATTGTGGTGTATCCAAAATATTTTTGCGCATTCTTTGTGGATATATCACTACTGGAATATTTTTCTTTGGGACAGTGTCACAGGAAAGCATTATTAACACACAAAGCTGGTGAGGCCGATGCAATAATCGCAAACCCCTACACGCTCAAACTAACACAGAATACAGGACTTGGGACTATGCATTCACTTATATACAATAGCCATATTTTGTGCTTTGCAATGTTTGTTTTGTATAATGCACATTTTGGTCTGGTATATTGAATGCTGTCTGTATGTTTACTGTGTGTGTTAGGTGGCAGGCAGTTCAGTATATCAGTTGTCAACAGATGTTAATTGATGTTAATATGGAGTCCAGCCAGTTATTGGAGGCTCAGGTAGACTTATAGGAAATTCCAGTCCTGAACTACATCAACATCAGTCGAGGCCAGAACAGTCTTCATAGTAGATGTCACGAACTGGTATGACAGGCAGTTCGGGTGGATGTTATTGCCATAGGCAGAGAAGGCAAGCATAGGCGCAGAGGGGTAGTTTTTAAACATAATTGTCTTTAATTAACAAAAAAGGAACAAACACAATACACACATGAGCTCTGGAAAGACACACCATACACACAGTCTCTTTTAGCCTAAGCAAAACCATATCAAGCATTTCAAACAATATCAAGCATTTCAGCCCCTGTAGGACTAACACGGAGGCTTGGGACTGAGCGGGACAGTGAGACTAGAGACTGGATGGGACAGGAAGACTAGAGACTGGACGGGACAGGAAGACTAGAGACTGGAAGGGGAGCACACAGGAAGCTAGGGGCGCACACAGCAGGCTAGGGGAACACACTGGAGACACACCACACAATACACACAAATACACAAAATAAACCAAAAAGTTACACTTATACATTACTCAAATCACCAAACACAACAGAGCCCAGATAAACAAACATAAACAAAATAAAACATAATCAAAACAAAACCAAACCAAAACATATGCCCACTGACAGTATTAATGCTCGACACAGTTTCCCAGAGCAACCAGCTATTTATAACAATACTAATGATGATCTACCTCGGTTCAGGTGAGCACTGACATCACCTGACCGAGGTGCCTTCTGGGAAACTGAGTCGACTAACAAAACTACAAAACAAAAACAAACATGTGCACACAGCGACCTTTGGTGGTAGTCCCTTACAGTAGAGTTTATGCTAATGATGTGTTTATAACCCACCAATCACAACTGTAGAGTACTCCAGTAATCTCATATACATCAATCAGGCATAACATTAATACTGCCACATGAACCGAACAGGACTGATTATCAATTTGGAACATATGGGACAAACTTAAGAAGATCGTGGCCACCAAAGGCTCACGCATGCCTGTGCACACCAATGATTTAGCACAAATTGGTGAAATAATTGTCAATGCTGTACACAATAAAAAGGTACAAGAGCAGTCAGTGCACGGCAACCCACCCTGGCTTCCAAACTACCCAGATCTCAATCCGATCAAGCACCCAGGGGATGCTCTGGACAAACAAGTAACAAGGTGGACAATAACAAGGTGGACTAGGTGGTTTTAAGATTAATAGTTTTTATTATTATTATTATTATTATTATTATGGCTAACTAGCTAGCGTAGAAAGAATGAATAAAACTTTCAAAAACTAAGCAAACCATTATTTTTTTTTTTTTGTATAAATTTGAGCTCTTTATTGCAAAAGTGGAGTGCAAAGTTGCCTTGTAATCATAGAAGATTATGTTCAGATTATTTGTAGTCATCTAGTCTTATTTGTACTCATGTTTCTAAATCATGTTAGTATATAATATTGTTGTGTTGATCTGACAATAGCATATTTAAGTTAGTATTACTGAAAATTATATTGTAATCCATCTGTAAATGTTTAAACCTGAGGGCTGTACTAAAAGCAATGCAAAAGTGGGCATAATCTTTTTCCATTTTAATTGACTGACATTCAAAAACTACCCATTGCAGTTACAGTACTAATAATAATTAAAAAAAAAAACATAATAATAAAATTAAAAAGTTATACTCTCTCACTTACTCACACATGCACACACTATTACCAATGTTTTTATTAAATATTTAATTATTACTTTTTTTTATGCAAGCCCTGTTAGTCATAAACCCAAACGTTTGGTCTTTTAGGACCAGCTGAGCATCTGTTCCTTTCACATGTATGGATCATGTATGGAATATAGCACAGTATTTTATTGGTAATCTGAAGTACTATTTCTAGTCATTATGTATTATACAGCCTTCAATTTTTAATATATGGCTTTCATAAATATGCACTTTGGTGTTAATGATATTTAAAGCACCATACTGTAGTAAGAGAGCTTGTGTGTTCATTAGATCTTTTCTTGTCTGTCTGTAGAAAGCTTCCAGGTGTTTGTGCCTGAGTCTGCCCAGGTGGGGAAACCAGTGGGAAAGATCAAAGCAGAAGATGAAGACGTAGGCGTCAACGCTGAAATCAAATACAGTATTATTAACCAGGAGGGAGCCAGTGTGTTCTCAATAGCTACAGACAAAAACACAAGAGAGGGCATCATTAGTCTGAAAAAGGTATTGGGTAGTCCTTCAAAATGTGTTGTTTATGTACAGTATTGCAGAAAATTCAGAAGGCATTCAAAAAACACATCAGTAAGATTATACTTGTGTTATTGAATGGTGGTGTATTCGAATGTTTGCAGTGCACTGCTAGGTAGTTTTATGAAATGTCAATACATTTTGCAGGGAAAAAAATATTTTTTTTCTTAAACCTTAGTTAAAAAGTTAATGTTTATTAGCCTCCTGGGTAAATCTTGGAAAGAAGCCTAAAATTATAGCTCCACTAGTGTCTTGTGCAATACCAAGGCTCAACTCATAGGGTCAGGGTTCCTGGCGACATTCAGAAAATGTGGAGCTCATCCAAGAAGCAATCTGTCTCTTGGTTCAATCAGATAACAGTCAACAAAAGTTAGAAGTCATTTGAAAAAAAAAAAAACCCTAACTTACTCAAATGACACTTTAACCTAAAGAAGCAGCTTTGCATTTATATAATACAAGGGCATAGCAGACCAGAGGATAAAATCAGACTCTTTATGTAAATAACCATCTACAGTATAATGGAAACAAATTACTGTATATGCGAATGTGATATTACTGAAAACCCATTAAAAAACACACATATCATATGAAAGCTTGAAGTTTGTATAAATTTACACTTAATGAAGCATTAATTTATATCATAATTGAAATTGATTATTAGATACAATGTTGTCACATTTCAATTACACACACAAAATTAGTTAAACAACTTGAAAAAAGCGACCCAAATAAGGCCACGTTTGTTAATTAGGACAAAAGGCAAAAGGTTACTTTATGTCTCACGTAGCTGAACTGCAGCGATGTGTGATGTGCATTATAAACAATCCATAAGCTAAAGAGGCACTTGGTAATTTATAGGTGATTGGTATTTACAGTATAAACATAAGCACTAATATGAAAAAAGGTCAATACTGAAATTAATAAAAGTAAGGACTATAGCCACTAGTCAATGTTTTATGCCAGTTCCACTACTAAACTTTGTAAAAATTTATATTGAATTTTATATTGAAGTGAATATCATTGAAGAGTCCAACAATAAATGTAGCCTAAATGCAATTTATCTATGATTGACAGACACTGATGATTCTGATTAGAAAATCAATTAACCAAATTCCCTTGTTGTCTTTTCAGCCACTTAACTATGAAAAGAAGAGACAGTACGCTCTGCATATAGCAGCAGAGAATACACACCTCGATCCTCGTTTCTCCCATCTGGGATCATTTAAGGATAATGCCACTTTCAAAGTAACAGTTGGAGATGTGGATGAACCACCTATTTTCTCAATGGATTACTATATTATGGATGTCTATGAGAATTCAAAAATTGGCACAGAGGTTGGATCAGTTATAGCACAGGATCCAGACAACAGGAACAGCCCAATCAGGTAAGAAAGTAAAATAGTTTGTATAGGGCATGAGCATATGTCCAATTTATTGATGTTGATATTGCATGTCTTTATGTTCTATCACACTGCTGCCAACTACTAATTCTGACTAATCTTTTTTTCCCCAAACTCCATGCCATTTCCTAGTTCTGTTACGCCCAAGTCTCGGTCGGGCCGTAACAGTAAAGAAAAAGAAGGAAAAAAAGGTGAAAAATAAATAAAAAGGGGGTGAGACCAAAAGTATGTTTGCTTAGTTTTTATTAACAAAGTGAATTTGCAAATCCCCAAAGGGTAGCTGTGAGCTTCAGAAGCCGACCTGGCCAAAATATTTTTCAAAAATCCCTCTAGCTGGTCCTGAAGTGAAAAATCTAAAACTACACTAAAAGAAAGGAAACAAAAACACAGCACTACCTTATTAACCAAAACCAAGAGAAAATGATGTATAAACAAAATGGCTCGGACTTCCTACTAAACCACTATATACAAAATTTATTTATGAAAGGGAGCAAACAAACTATCCATCCATCCATCCATCTTCAACCTCTTATCCAAAATTGGGTTGCGGGGGTAGCAGTTCCAGCAGGGAACCCCAAACTTCCCTTTCCCCAGCCACCTTAGCTATCTCAGCGTTCCCAGGCCAGTGTGGATATATAATGACTCCATCTATTCCTTGCTCTGCCCCGTGGCTTCCTTAGATGCCCAAACCACCTCTACTGACTCCTTTCCATGCAACAGAGCAGAGCAGAAGTGTGTATACTCTGTTTCTTATGGATGACTGAGCTTCTTATCCTATTGTAGTATTTTAAATGGGGACTCAATGCCAACGCATTCTCCACCATTTATGTAGGGTTTCAGCTCTGGTTCAGAGGTGAATCGAATCTTTAAAGATTCGAGTTAATTTTGTTAAACTTAATTAAAATTTATAGCATACACTTTATCAACTACCCATCCAGCGTTTAGTATGATTTAGTGCATCTTACCAATTCTGTTTATCCCACGGCCGACAATGATAATACAAAATCTGGTATTTACCTAATTATGAGCAAGGTAACGCAAGATCTGGGCAAATGTTTAAACTTTAAAATACATGACCAAGACAACAATTCCTTATAAAGAAACAGGAATTTATTTGAACTAATCTACGATACATGAAACTACGCCCCTTGAACAGATGCATGCACGCGCACACGCACACACACACACACACACACACACACACACACACACACACACACACAAAAACATACCAACAGTATGCAGGGTGAAAGTTAATGAAGTTCATCTAGTACTGTTTACTAGACCAAAGAAAGTCACAAGAGCAGAGTCTTGGGTTTAATCTTACGGTTTTAGTTATGAAACGCGCACCATTTTTCAGCAAGTTATGCAGCTTTGTTTGTATACTTGTGTTACGTTTCGCTCTCATCTTGTGGTTCGCCTCCGGTGAAGGGAATCACGGCATTGCTGATTGGTTGGTGCTCTGTGGTTGAAATGACGTCTTTCAGGAAAGCCCTTCGGTGAGGCTTGGTTGCCTGATTACCGATGGCGCGCTCTGGAACTTCTTCTGTGGGTTTCTCCATTGCAGGGCGGAAGCCAGGGCGGTGAGCTTGCTTCCTTCAGATGGTCATGACGAAGATGTGGACAATGACGTAGAACGACGTGAACGTGTTTGGACACTGAGTTTTGACCGTTTGTGTCAACGGCCACAGATTTCGAGTTGCTGATCCTCGTCCCTGTTGTTTCACACTCAGCTGCAAACCGATCCAGCAAGCACTGCAAGTCACAGACTGATAATGACATCAGGACCACATCATATGAAAAAAAGCAGTGAAAAAAAGTGCAATCCGAAACCCACCAAACTGGATACCCTCTCCTCCACAGCTGCGCCTTGATATTCTGTCCATAAAACTCACAAACAGGATTGGTGACAGGGCACAGTCCTGACGGAGGCCAACGCCCACTGGAAACAAGTCCGACTTACTGGGTGGCCCTGAGAACAGACCCCCTCACCCCATACTCCTGCAGTACCTCCCACAGAAAATCCCAGGGGACCCGATCATATGCCTTCTCCAAATCCACAAAACACATGTAGACTGGATGACACCCCTCCCCCGCAAGAGTAAAAAGCTGGTCCGCTGTTCCAAGTCCTGGATGGAATCCACAATGTTCGTCTTAAATCTGGTTTGACAATTGGCCGAACCCTTCTTTCCAGCACCTTAGAGTACACTTTCCCAGGGAGGTAGAGGCATTGTAACGCCCCTGTAGTTGGCACACACCCTCTAGTCCCTCTTTTTGAAAAGGGGAACCACCACCCCAGTCTTCCACTCCTTAGGCACTTCCACACAATGTTGACGGGCTGTCTTGGTTGACACGCCTCTTCAACACCCAGTGCCTTGAGCATTTCCGGATGGATGTCATCAATTCCAAAGGCTTTGCCACCGTGGAGTTGTTTGTTAGATCAACGTCGACCCCCGTCATCCTCCAGCTCTGTCTCTGCAACAGAGGGTGGTTTAGTCGGGTTCAGAAGTTACTCAAAGTGCTCTTCCCACCCCTTGATTACCCTGATCAGTTGGGGTCAGCAGTGTCCTATACTTGCTGTACACAGCTTGCAAACCAAGAGCGCAAACAAACCAAAGAGGAGCAAATCCAAAACAAGGCCAAACAAGCAAATTGTCACATACAGAAATTCACAAAACTTAACAAGGGAGTACGTCTCGGGTTACTTGACTGTAACCCTGTTCCCTGATAAAGCGGGAABGARATGCTGCGTGAAAACGCTATGGGAACATCTCTTTGTTGCCCGGTTGTGAAGCTTGTGCATGTCAAAACCCGCCGAATACCTTCGGCTTATAACCTGTGCCAGG
>QMIH01002128.1:25517-37198 GCA_003987875.1 Clarias batrachus
CACACACACCTGCACAGCAGTGACTGGGGGGCCTTGATCAGAAAACACTGATAAGCTTTAATATAACGTTGCGGATCATTTTTAAAAATTACCCACGTATAATTTCAAGGACYATCTGGACAGATATCATGTACAAAAATGTAATAACTTTAATATACATACAATAATGTGTGCAAATCAATCAAACAAAAAAAGAGAATATCTTTAATGAGGCTGCCGACCCAGGCGGATGTCTGCTGAGAGTGTGTACGCGCTCACCTTCTCTCCTGGGTTACTGCTGTAGAAAAGCACACAGGGGTAAAGCTCTGTAGCGTCCACGCCCTCAAACGCCAGCTTGGGCTCCTATAAGCCAGAGAGAGAGAAAGAGAGAGAGAGAGAGACATCACAATTGTGTGTAGGAGACTGACGATTAACACATACGATTGATTAACTCAGTTAATTAATCGCACGACTTTAAGTAGGAATAAAGGAATCAGTGGAGCCTGCAGTGGAGCATCACTTACTGTATATTATCTTGCAGGCTTATTATTATTTATATTTTTTTCTGTACAAACTTTGACAATGTAACTTTTGTAGTTCCGTGAAACGGGTGTCAAATCGCATGGTATATTCGGGAATGGAGTGCTATGAACTTTTCTAAGGGGTGCAGTGTAATTTACTCCTGGAAAAGTCCCATAGACTTAACATAGAGATTAACTTTGACAAATTCTAACACGAAGCAAGAATAGGAATATAAAATTCACAACATTTGAAGAGGTTTACAAGCTGTGTCAGAACATTCCCCTCAAGAGGGTATTAGTCGTACCCCTGGGGCGCAATTTGCCTCATTGACGTATAAATATGAAGGTTTCCCTCCGGAACAGGAAGGATCCTAACTGTGGATCCCGTTGTCATAGAGACATGGGGGCGGACTCATTTTACTCAGTCTCTCAGGATCGTTGTGAAGCAGTCAAGCCACGCCCTAGCAACTCATCCCGTAGACTGTCATTATAAAAGGCCCAATGAAGTAAATGAAGTGCACTGGCATGAGTGTTGCATTTACGTGCAATTCGTTTGTCTACACTAAGGGGCGTCTTTAATTTACCTCCAGCGCTTATAAAATAAGTCAAGAGTTGGGGAGCAGGGAGAAAGAAGCATAAGCCCCGCCCTATTGTTCTCACTTCTAAAGTGAAACTCTGCTCAACTTTAAGACATTTCTAACATAGGTGCAGGTTCTGATTTGAAAAGTGTTTATTTAATTTAATATTTTTTCTAAATGTACTGACTCGGTTATTTTTGGCGAAGGAGATGGTCCGGGCCTCCATGTCCAGGATGCAGGTGATGGTGTCTCCTTGGGTGAAGGAGGGCAGAGCGCGACCAAGCTCCCCGCCGTGGTACAGGCTGCCACTGTAGGCGCGGTACAGCCACATGTCCGTGGTGCTGCGGTGGTTGTAGTCACGGATGGGCCAGCGCGCCACGCCGATACATGTTCCCTCATTCCCCCGGTTCTCTTTCGTGATGAAGAACTGCGTGAGAGGCAAGGACACAGATTTCACTTCGATTTATTGCATATTCATGCTAAATTTCATAAGTAACAATAAGTGCACTGAGACAGTTCGAAAAAGTCCTTGAGTTGCTATAGAAACCGTAACACAGCTGCGGTTACAGCTCACACTGAGAGATAAAAGTTCTCCGGACCTTCCAGATGAAGCAGCCGGAGGTGATGGCGGTGGTGGCGAGGCCGTAACCCTTGCCTCCGGATCCGTGAGAGAGGACGTTCCCGCTCTCCAGAGTGCAGCACAGCAGCTTGTGAGGGTCGAAGGAGAAATCGCCGATGGGAATGCACTCCTCCTCCACGCCGCTCTCCTGAAATACAAACCGAAACATGGATCTCTCACGCGGTAACCAAAACGTCAACACAACCAAACGTCTACCTTCTGTAAACTCGTACCTTCTTTAAGCTTTCAGACACTTTGTCCAGATTTTGCCGAGTTTCCAGATTCCTCTTCGAGGCCAGAGGCTCCTCCCACATGTAAGCGGATAAAAGACCGAACAGCTGATCGACAATCTGTGAGAAAAAAAGTACAAAGTGGCGTTTAAAAAAAAAAAAATCAAGTGACGTGCCTAAAGGCGTGACTTTGTACTGTAGTTCYTCTCACTTGTTTCATCTGCAGGGAATCCGCGCAGGCTGGGAGTAAGGCTTCGAGGATGTGGAATGCCAACAGCTTGGTGCGGAGATTGTGAAAGCGAGGAGTACCTGCATGCGAGCGGCGCGTCACAATCAAAATAAAATAATTAGTGTAAACAATCAAAAACTAAACTAAAAAAACAATGTTGGTTGTTTTTTTTTTCTCTCTCCCCGATACCTGAGGAGCTGTGGCAGGAGATGATGGTCATCAAAGGGTCGAGCCACCTGGAGAACGAGGAAACTCTTTTGGTCACTGATGGTGAGAGGACGCGTCTGAGGAAGACGAGAAAGTCCGCCAGCTGTGACTCCATGACTTTGTTACTGCACGAGCCATCTGATCCAACTGTGGCAACGTACAGACACACACACACACACACACACACACAGATATATATCATACTCCGGCCTTGTTAATGACAATACTGTGTATTACGTTATGGTATCGTGTAGGAGTAAACTATAGGAGTAGATCATTTATAGAGTGTGTAAGTTTGGTGTAGGTTGTAAGGGTAGGGTGTAGGGTATTAAGATTAGTGGTAGCCACTAGGAGTAGAGTGTAGGGTATTAACATTAGGGGTAAGCAGGAAGGGTAGGTGTACGGTATTAAGATTGGTGTTCGGTGTAGGGTATTTAGATTAGGGAAAGGTAGTAGGGGTAGGGTGTAGAGTATTAAGGTTAGGGAACGGTAGTAGGGCTAGGGTGAAGGGTATTAAGATTAGTGGTAGCCACTAGTGGTAGGGTGTAGTGCAGTATATTAACATTAGGGGTAGGCAGTAGGGGTAGGTGTACGGGGGTAGATTGGGGTTGGGTGTAGGGTATTAAGATTAAAAAAAGGTAGTAGGGGTAGGGTGTACGGTWTTAAGATTAGTGGTAGCCACTAGGGGTAGGGTGTAGGGCAGTGGCGGCTGGTGCAAAAAAATTTGGGGGGGGAGCAAACAAAATTAAAATGAAACTTTTAATGCTCGCCTGTAAATAGCCATTTACAGGTGATTAAGCATCATTACTACTAGCATAAAATAAAGGCATGACTCACATGACTCACATCAGCCAGCTCCGCTTACCATAAGAAGTGCTGGTAAAGACTCGGTGACAATGGGGTCCAATCACATGAGCCCAAATATTTAAAAACAATATTGATTCGCTAAGAATAAAAGTGGGAGAGTTCAGGGCGCACAGAGCTGCCGAAGGATGATTTGACAAAATCCAATCAGAGTTCAGCCTCAAGTCACATGCTTTTCAAAGATTTACGTGCCTACATAGACACTCGTTTRTCCGGCGCCCCGCGTACACCAACACAAATGAACGTAATACAGTTTAGATTTTTTTTTATTGCAAATAAATTATATTACGAAATACAGCAGAATATTGTGACTAAATTACTTTATTTCATTATTAAAATAAATAATTATTATGTTAAATAATTACATGTTAAAGTAGCATTCTTCTCTGCCTAACTTTAAGGGGGGCGGCGCACCCGCGCCCCATATTGACCGGCCGCCAGTGGTGTAGGGTATTAATATTAGGGAAAGGTAGTAGGGGTAGGGTGTAGGGTATTAAGATTAGGGAACAGTAGTAGGGGTAGGGTGTAGGGTATTAAGATTAAAAGAAGGTAGTAGGGGTAGGGTGTAGGGTGTAGGGTATTAAGAATGGGGATTGGATATATGTAAGGTACAGCTGGGTGGGGTGTAACCAAGTAAAGATTAGAGGTGGTGYTTAAGGGCAGAATATGTGAAGGGTGTTTAGGGTTAGGGGTAGAGTGTAGAGGTGGGCACTATGTAGTGAAATGAATTTGAAAACTTAAAATTGGTTATCGTCTTATTTTGACCCACTCTCTAGCTTAGCTGTCACATGACCTGGGTCGTGTCCTAATTCACATGGTGTGCTGCTCTCCATCGTCTCCTGCTGGTAGTAGGTGTGCAAGAGTCCTTGTAGCTGCTCACACATCACATCCATCAGAGCCTGAGACACGTCCAGCGGCAACAAGCCCTCACACGAGCTGGGGGTTTTTACACACACACACACACACACACACACACACACACACACACACACACACACACACACACACACGCACAAACATACACAATATGCATTACCATTCTAAATAAAGATTTCTCAAACAGCTTTAAATCAATTTGCAACAGTTTAATTAAATCTATTTGGAAAGAATCTGAAATCAGATCAGTCACTTTGCTTCTTCACGGTCTGTCTGATGTGTGTGTGCGTGTGTGTGTGTGTTACCTGGCTGCTATGACAAGACTCTGCAGCAGACGTGCTGACGCAAGTCTCACAGCGCCGCTCATCAGTGCGTTGGTCGAGACGGAGGAGGCGAGCCAGCGGTGGTTCAGTAACACGCAGGCGTTCTGGGTGAGAGCCGAGAGCAGCTCCAGCACACCGCTTCGGACCAGCAGCACCAGATCGTCCGGCTCGTAGCGAAAATTCAGTGCGAACACGGCGGCCAGGAGCAACTGCTGGCACGAACCTAAGCAGAGAGAGACTCGGTGAACAGTCATGGACAAAAACAAATAAACAACATAGTGGTGGTGTGATGAATCCCGGGTACTAACACAACACCTTTTATATTTATTTACAGAAACGTGTCAACACTTAAAATGTTCAATTAATTGAAGAACATCATACTTTTTATCTGTTTACAGTCACTTTGAACACCTTAAGGATCACCGCAATTTTAATTGGAAATATCCAAATTCAAGAGCTTATTATTCAGAGGAAGTATTTCCTCATTTCAGGTCACGGACAGATTTGTAAATGTTAAATCAAACGTGCTTGCAAGTTTATTGATTATTTAACTGAGAAACAAATGCTAATCTACAGGAAAAATTAGGTGCTCAAATATATTTTAGATATTTATTTTAATTAGATAAAGTTTCATATGGCCTACAAATAAGGTTTATTCTTATTCTCAAACAGGTCTGAGGAACCAGAGATAGATCTTGTCTCGATAAGAGAATGCTTTCTAACCCTTGAGCATTTGGCACCACCGGTATCACTTATCAAAAAATATTTATTAATTGTCTAAAAAACCTCACCATAGTTAACAACTTTTAACGAATGATCACAACACAAAAGAGACAATAAAAAGCTCTCTAATATGCAAAAAAAAAAAAAAAAAACGCATAGAAACACTGCCACATCCACATACAGTGGAACCTCGGATTGTGAGTAACGCAGTTTGCGAGTGTTTCGCAACACAAGCAAAGATTTTTAATAAATTGTGACTTGAAAAACGAGCAAGTCTTGGTTTACGTCACATTATCACAACTGAGCCAATGGTTTATCTCTCTCTTGTGCTGCAGAATTGTGGGTAATCGTCTCCCCTGCTGGGTCTTAGTGCTCGTTACTTACTGGTATAATCAACATCTCCCTCTCTGTTTCATCTCCTATGTGTGTGTGTGTGTGTGTGTGTGTGCGCGTAATTTGACACCGACACACACACACACACACACCAACACACATGCTCTCGCCTTTACACTCCATTTCCCAACTTCACACATACATACAGACACACATTCTCTGCTTTACGCAGAAAACTCTGCTAYGTCGTGTTTCTTTTCAAAGGTTAAGGTGCTGGTTCATTTGTTATTTTTTTTTACTTTACAGCAGTGATTCCGTTAGTATGCGCTCACGCAAGTGTCAGAGAGATTTTTCCCCCGTTAAAACAGTGTTTCCGTTGTGTGTGCTTGTTGTGAAATTTAAAAGTTTTACTGTGTAAGACGAAGGGGGAAGGGACCAAGTCCATACACACACACACACACACACACACACACACACACACAGCGCCTGCGCGCACAAATGGAAACATTTATCTGTCGGTATTTATTAGTACTTTTTTTAAAGGTAAAGTRCACGTTAATTTGTTTTATTTTGACTTACTGTATTCATTATTTTTATGTATTTATTTTCTTGTGCTGTGGAACGAATAATTTGAGTTTTCATTATTTCTTATGGGAAAATTTAATTTAGGAGTGTTTTTGGAATACAAGCCCGCTTCCTGAACGAATTATGCTTGTAATCCAAGGTTCCACTGTATTACAAATTACAATAATGGTGTAATAATAGTGTCATAGAGTGTAAAATAATAATAGGATCATACAAAGTGGATACAATAATAAACAAAATTAGAAAGTGGAAATGCAATATGATGGAAACAATACAATTATATCGTTATGAATATTACTGCTACTACTAAAATAATGTGGAGTAGACGTGAATAAAAAAAAATATAAAGAGCAAAATAATTATGCAAAAGAAGGTGTTTTTTTCAGGCTTCAAATCAGAGGAAGTACTGAGAACTCAGCTAGCCAATAGGAAAGAGAGTCTGGATCTTTCTTTAACGACATTGACTGCTTTCTCGTACATCAAAAATTCAGGAAGGCGTTAACAGTAAGGTTACACAATGTGCTCTAATTAATAATTAATAATAATAATTAATGCTGTCAATGCAATCTATATGTCGTTCAAAAGCTTACATTGTCTAGAATAAAATTAAATAGTGTTGATAAAGTTTGATGCTAGAAACTATTTAATGCTAGAAAATATTTAAAAATGAGACCTGACAGGATATCTAAAGGTGCTGCTGTCCTCGGTGATCCTTAAGGGCTTTTAATGTTGTGGAACGTTCAGGAAATCTATGAACAGTCGCCTTCTCGTCTGGATTTTTTTAAATAATTTGATCTGCAGGTGTGATACTGTCAGAGCTGCAGTTACACATTAATCAACACCTTCTGACTTTCACCATCAATCTGTGTTCAGTGTTCGTCAGCGCTGTAGTGTAATACAGGTCAGGATTTTAGTTTTACCCTTCTGTGTTTTCTCCTCAGCTACTTTCTGCCTGAGCACACACACCACCTGCTGGTACAGAGTGTGTGCTGCTGCCTGGAGCTCCCTCTGGGTGCTCATAGAGGCCGACTGAGTGCCAGCCTGGAGACACACACAAACACAGTTTAACAGACTACTACTAAAAAGTGTGAAGCCGTTTATAGCAGACTCGACTCGGGATCGCCTCGCTTTCTTACGGTGTAATGATGTGTGGCGTCGCTGTGCGTGGCCGGGGCGCCCGCGACCGGAGCCCCGAGACCGAAGCAGCCTGACAGGAAGTGCAGCTGCACTGACTGGAGGAGGCCTGGGAAACGCGGGGGCGCTGTAGAGCCGTCAGTCTTCTCCTCCATCTCGGCCAGGAAGGAAGAAATCTGACGCAAGGCCTCGACTCGGACCTGCACGGAGAAAGAGAAGTACGGTTCATTTCAAATAATAAACAAATATCTTTACAGAAATTCAGATGTGGACTGAGAGAGCTGTAATGAAAAGTCCGGAGGCGACTGTGATGACGAAGAAAATTCAATGAACAGTTTGATTTCTAAGAATATTTTTCATTAAAGAATCACAATAAATATATAATCCAGAGTCCTGAGTTAAAATTTAATAAGGTCAGATAAATAAAATTTTCTTCGAGGTCTGGATTTCATATTAGTCTTTGAAATACACAGTCATTGTGAGTCTATAAAAATAAACAATGAAAAATTTCCACAGTGTTTCAATAATATGTATTGTYAGTTTTCAGTAACTATGTTAAACATGTGGATAGTGTGATCTCTGATGTCCGTCTATCTTTCCTTGTATCTGTCTGGATTACAAACAATCTTTAATTAATCTTCTTTGTATCTGCACGCTGCTGGGCTGTACACGAATGTGAGACATGTAGACATTCAAAATATTAGGCAAGTAATGGTAAAAAAGTATTCGGTGAATACTGGAGTACTGAGTAACTGTTTCATCAGAATGTCAAATAATTTTTTTTTAGAAATGATGTAAGCAGTCAGACAAAATGATAAAATAATGTASAAATTGCAACATTTCGAAATAATAAAATATTTATGTAATAAAATAAATAAAACTAAATATCTTTACAAAATAACACAAAGAAACACAAATTTCCTAATCTACYTTTTTTTCACAACATAAAGCTTTTGAAATAAATCCCTAAAAAGTATAGTGCGGTAAAACTGCTCATATAAGTAAATATTTTTTTCAAAAAGTTACTCAAGTAAATGTAAAGGAGTAAATGTGACCCGTTACTACCAACCTCTGGTTGTGCATTTATTTCAGTTTCGTCTGCACACTCTGTCCATACACAGTAAACTACATGTAGCCGCGTGCTCCTCAACAGAAAACGTGCTATATTAATACTTAGATAGTGTATTACTCATCATTCATCAGGAAGGCATCAGGGTCCAGACAGAACTGGATCGGGACCGCKGTCCGCTATTTTGTGACGCCTGATATAATCAATTTAATGGCTGATTGTTTAAATGATAATAAGTTAAAACAACATGTATAACAAAAAAAAAAAAACTATTTTAGTCATGTGATTGGTGCTCATTATAACATTTTGGTCAAAAACATGTCTGACACAGTGCTAGAAATCAGAGATGCAAACAAACGGTAACCGTTTCTGATGAGGAGACGTAAAGAACACGTTTTCATCAGATTCAAGCTCGTACAAATGTGCATAAATTGATTCATGACAACACTTCTGATTGTGTGCAGTGCTGCAGGTCRTGCACTTTCCAAAATTATAATTTCATTTTATTGATGTATTTCAACAATTGCATCATATTTATTTCATACCTTTTCAACCATAAAAAAAACATTTTATGTGTCTTATTTCATATAAATGCAGAAATGTCAAATGTATTCTTAATGGAGTGTGTTAAGTCATACATTACATTACATGTTCATGAACTACGCTTTGCTTCTAAAGCTATGTTAATTTAAGTTATTTGCACTTTTGAAGTTAATGTAAGCAGTCAGTGTGTGTGTGTGTGTGTGTGTGTGTGTGTGAGTGAGAGTGCTCAGACCTCAGCTCTGTGCTGCTGCTGGGCCATGGCCAGTGTGATGGCTTTGGGATCGGCCTGAACACACATCTCCCTCTCCACCAGCRCTGACATCTTTACCAGACTCCCACACACAAACTGGAACACCTACAGGGAGAACACGATTACTGTAACATTTACATGACAACAAGCACAGAGAAATATGTTCTAGATTACAAACACACTGTAATGTCTCTCTCCATCTCTCTCTCTCTCTCACACACACACACACACCTTGTCTATAAAAAAGGAAAAAAAAAGGATAAATCTATCTATGCCCCGTTGTTCTAATTTATGTTTATGTATATAGTATAATATTTATTAGTTATTTTTTTATTCCTGTGGTTTATAAATAAGCAGATAATATTCCATTAATGTAAWAATACTGACATACTTAAATTTATAGTTTACTGAAACTGAAAATAAAAATCTGTGTCTAAGTACTGTATATAGTAAAATCTTTATATCCAGGAATATATATCTCTTAACACAAATTTGCACACACATACTACAATTTACTCATCGGATATATATATATATATATATATTACTAATTTCATGGTTGATACGAGCACAGCACTTAATTAAGCACCTAATTAATGACACTTTACACACACATTTCTTGCTCATTTGACAAATTTGTTGGACTTTGAACTAACCGTGCTGTGTACATGACATTTTTAATCATTAAGAATATCTCATTTTATTGCAATGAAACTAAAACTAACAAGAACGGAAAAGTTTTCATAATAAAGATTAAAAGAGAACAGAGATCTAATACATTCTGTCTTCATCTTTTATAAGTAAAAAAAGAAAGAAACATGTGTGTGTGTGTGTGTGTGTGTGTGTGTATGTGTGAGAGACCTGGTCGATCATGGGTGAGCTGACGGCTGTAGAGCCGAGCATGGTGTCAGGGCTGATACACTGCCTCAGTCTCTCCCACGCGTCCTTCATGATGCCCAGAGAGCACAGTGGCAACGCTGCACACACACACACACACACACACACACACACCTTAGAGTCCCAATAGAGAACAACACATATCTTTGTGACTGTATTTAAAGCCAAATATTTTATTTTTGTCTACAATATAATTTTTTAGATTTTTAGACTTTTGTCCCATTCTTTAGTTAATCTTACTTTCCAAACTACACACACACACACACACACACACACATATTATATATATATAAAATTGGAATATCATGGACAAGAAGGGTTTTTTTTCCTCCATTATTTTATTTAAAAAGTAAACGTCTCATACTGTATATTCTAGATTTATTACACGTAAAGTGAAATATTTAAAGCTTTTTTGTTTTAAATTAGATGATTATGGATTTCAGCTCATGAAATAGAAAACTCCAGTATTTCAAACAAATAATATTAAAATATTATACAGTAACATTTCCTAATATGAATGAAAAAGGATTTACAATAAAGAAATGTAAAACATTTAAAACTTGGATTCTGTGCGTTTCCTCTCCTTCAGACTCGAATGTAATTTCCAAATAAAAACAAAAATTACTTGCATCTGAAATAAGGACTTTGGCCCGCTGACCAACAGTCCAGTTCATTTTGTCCTTAGCCTAGGTAAGACGCTTCTGACTTTGTCCCTTCTTCAGGAGTGGCCTAACTTTAGGTATACAGCANNNNTTGTATTTTTTTCATGAGCTGTAAACCGTAATCATCGGAGTTTAAAACAAAAACTTCACCTTTCAAATCTTTCCCCTGGCGTGTAATAAATCTCTGAACCATGTGACTTACCCATCTTACTCTTTACGGACCCTGAGCAGCCTCTGGAATGATCTGTAGTCTTGAAAGCAGASACAACAATGGCAGAAAAAATGACTTCAATGTCACATAAACCAACCGCAAAGTGTACGCTTCAGTTAAAAGCTCTGTGGATGCTGACGTACTGTACTGTATATATAAAGTTTAGTGCAGCGCGGTGTGTTCCATACCTCTCTCTCGCTCGCTCTCCTGCTGCTGTAAGGAGTCGTGAACTCTCCTCTCGCGCTTCGGCCTTCACACGAGTACGCTGACTTCCTGTAGAGACAGACAAGGAATCAGTCTTTAAATAAACAGATTTAATGCATATTTATCCTAATTATAAATTAGCTTATTATTTTATTAAGCTTAATGTCTATTTAATTAATATTTTACTTCATTTACATGTCTTTTATAAATGTTTTGATTATTTTTACARGCAAAACTMTGATTATAATGTCGGAAACTGGTAATATCGGTGATATTTTTTGGATGGCTGGAACGGATTATCTGGATTTACATTATTTCCTATGTGACAATGCGTTTCACAATACAAAGAACTTGTTTCCAGAACGGTTTAAATTTGTATGCTGACAGCTGTACAGTCATATGATTAAGTAGTGTACAGTATATACACACACACACACACACACACACACACACACACACACACACACACACACACACACACACACACACACTCACCTTGCGGCGGTGTTGTCTGCGTGTTGGCTGTGATCATGCCAGGCGGGTCGGACCCCCAGCAGCAGGAAGAGGCATCGTTTGATGAGCAGCTGGCAGACGGAGGTGAAGGGCACACAGGTGGGCGTGTCTCTGTCCGGGGTGGCCGGGCT
>QMIH01002128.1:53552-64322 GCA_003987875.1 Clarias batrachus
TCGGGCATGACGGAGTCGATGAGTCTGAAGAGCAGGTTGCGGATGGGTCTCCCCTGAGCTCCGAGCACGGTGGCCCCAGTACCTCCTGCGTGGGCCAGAGACAGGTGGATGGACAGGAGCTTCATACACAGCAGCACAAACTGGTGATGCTCCCTGAAAGACAGACGGACAGACGGACAAAGATTTTTCAACAAACTTAATGCCATATGTACTACAGAATGTTCTCACTTTCTTAACTGTGCATGTGTTTCCTTGTGTGTGTGTGTGTGTGTGTGTGTGTGTGTGTGTGTGTGTGTACCTCTTGGAGTTAAAGGGTGCAGGTGGGGTGTCCTCACTGATGCTGTCACAGTAGCGCTCCAAAAAGCTGCGCAGGTACGTGAACGTGCTCTCCTCCAAATCCACACAGAACGGCCTGTGCCACGCCACAAGTTGTCTACACACACACACACACACACACACACACACACTATAAAGCAAAATTCCTGGATTGTCTCCATGGCATCCATTATACTAATGCACTAATACACTCTGACACAAAGAAGTGTGTGTGTGTGTGTGTGTGTGTCCAAGTTAGTGTTTATTAGATCAGTCTTCCCGAGTGCTTTAGTTATGCGCTTCACGTCAACTCATCGATCCAGTAGCTTACAAGAGAAGCATGTGAATGTGAAGTTATACAGTATGGTGTTGATCTCAGACTTCAGTCATATCTTTACTTATGTCTTAAACCTGACTAGATACATGATCGTGTAAAAACCTGGTACAGAAATAATAAAATAATAACATTACTGCAGTGAAGTCTTCCTAACAGGAATATAATAAGAGCTACTGTTCACACACAAAATGTGAATCTAACACACCATTCTGACCAATCAGACTCGAGATCTGAATTGAGTGGTGCAGATAAAATGAACTGAATGCTCAGATGTGTGTGTGTGTGTGTGTGTGTGTACCTGTCCGTCGGCACAGCGGTCCACGCCAGGCTGTGGGATGTCCCTGCTGTGATCTGCTGGACGGACACGCCCTCTAAACCGATGACCTTCTTAGGTTTGGTGATGGGTGTTGAGGTGTGGCCCTGCCCGCACTGCCCCATGGCGTTGTTACCCCACGCGTACACCTCGTTCTCTAAATAAAAACACATTTCAGTGTTTAAATGAAACAAGCAGACTTTACTGTACATTACTCTGTGTTTATACAAAATCAACAAAAGACTGACAGACAGACACAGTCAGTACACAGACAGGTAGACAGATAAACCAAAACATAGACTGATCTTCAAACGGATTGTCAAGTGGACAGACAAAAAGACAGAAAGGTAGACAGACAGGTTGACCAATGAACAGACAGACTGACAAACAGACAGACAGATAGATAAACAGACAAACAGACTGATGGGTAGACAGACAAAAACACAAACAAATTGTCAAGTAACCAGACAAAAAGACAGATAGACATACAGACAGACCTTCAGACAAAATGTCAAGTACACAGACAAAGAGAGAAAGACAGGTCGATCAATAAACAGACAGACTGACAAACTGATTTATATAGAAATATAGATAGATACACAGACAGACAGACAGACAGACAGACAAACTGTCAAGTAGCCAAACAAGGAGAGAAAGACAGAGAGACAGGTCAATCAATAACAGACAGGTAGATATATAGACAGAATGAAAAACAGACAGACACTCAGACAAATTGTCAAGTAGCCAAACAAAGAAACAGAAAGACAGACAATCAGAAAGATAGATAGATAGTTACCATGGGAAACAGACACTGATACACAGACACACACAGACACACACACCGTGAGACAGAGCGAGACAGTGGCTGTCTCCACATGAGATGTCTATGATCTTTGTGACGCTCAGCTCCTCAATGAAGCGCGGTCTGAGTGATGTCGTTTCTGAAGAGCCGCAGCCTAGACATGAGCCACAGCCCCAGGCAAACACCTGCGACACACACACACATAAACACACACACACACACTTAATAATCCATGGCTCCTTAGCTGTTGTAAGAGAGTGCATTGACACATAATACCCACAAGGTGGAGTAAAAACCTTTAACCTTTTAAACGTGCAGCTGTGTTTGTGTGTGTGTGTGTGTGTGTGTGTGTGTGTGTGTGTGTGTGTACATCTGTCCAGCAGAAGTCAGGGCCAGTGAACACTGACTTCCAGCACACACTTTCCTGATGATGTAACCATGTAAAGCTTCGATCACTTTCGGCCTGTACACGCGGTTTGTGTCTCCGTGTCCCAGTTTACCTGTAACACACACACACACACACACACACACACACACACACACACACACACACACACAAAGCGCTAAACAAACAAATTAATAAGTAGCTTTTCCTTGTAGGGCTCATCCATGTGCCTGATATTGCTATCCTTGTGGGGACATACAGTACACATGAGTTCATACACACTTCCACATAAATGATCTTCGTTTCCAAACTGTAGAAACGTCTCGATAAAATATTCAGCATGAAAAAAAAAAAGAAATGGTGAAGAATGATGATGTCTGCGGTGGATAACTGGCACTTCATCACATACATGTTAACGCTCTTCTTCCCGAGTGAGGGAGGTGTGAAGCGCGCGGTGTGTGTTGTGTAACTGACCGTTGTCTCCGCCCCCGAACGACCAGACGACGCGTCCGTCCTGAGCCACGGCCACGGTGTGTGAGCTGCCGCACGCCGCTTGGCCCACGCCGCTGATGTCCTTCACCAGGGTCGGAACGTTTCGGCTGTGACTGTCACTGTGGCCTGGGGGGGGAGGGGGGAGATGGGGCAGAGAGAGACAGAGAGAGGGGAAAAATCAGACTGAATGGAAGTGTGCTTTAGGAAATTAATAAAAATAAATCATCCGGTATAATTTTTCTTAAAAATAAAAAATACTTAGCTTTAAGACATGAACGCTTTCAAATGTTTAGGATTAAAAATATAAAAATCATAAAATCAAGTTTTTCAAATCCAAATTTCAAATTTCACTTGTTGTCATGTGTTACAGGATGCAAAATCTGATCATCTTATTCACATTTTTTATAATAATAATAATTAATTATTATTATTATTATTATTATAATCAATGTTCATTTTCAAACAAATTTATTTCTAATGTTTTCACTAATAGGATTAATTTTAATATTTTACCTCAAAGTATCACAATATATTCTAATAGCTGAATGTTTAAACAATTATTTAAATATGTTATTTGGTTAAAACTATTTGTCTACTGTGACAAATTTGTCAAAAATAAATTAGATTTTTTTTTGTATGTGGAACGTTTCTGAAAGCTGTGCTTAGTCACATGACCAGTGATCACTATAACATTAGAGGCTGAGACGGAGACCCGGAGACACAGAGACAGATTCTTACATGAATGAGAAGCGAAAAGGGGCAACAAACACCTTTTGGTGAAAGTATAGTGCACGTGAGAGCGCAGTATGAACGACATCACACATACACAAGTCTTCCTCACAGTTTTGAGGCACGCAAATACCTCAAGCACGCAAAATCAACACAAATAAACCTTTCTATACAGTATGTCTGTATTGTAATTATTTCTTCACTTTACAGTCCTCAAAATACGCCAGAATTTTAGACAGGCCGAATACATGTAAACAGATCTGAACTGTTCAAAACCGTGACCTTAAAATTAAACATAATGAATGCACATAAGCACGAGAAGCACAAGCCTTTAGAGATACAGGACATATTAAACATATTAATAAACAATAACAGACATAAAGTGTGTGTGAGAGAGAGAGAGGGGGGGGGGTTAGTGTCGGTTATACCGAGGCGTCCGAAGTCTCCCTCTCCCCAGGTGTACAGCTCTCCATCGTTAGTCACGGCAGCACTGTGYCTGTAGCCAGCGGACACACACACCACCACCTGACAAAGAAGCAGCACATGATGAGGGGAACGAAAACAGGCTGATTTTTTTATTTCTCAATATCAGAATCTCAGTGTGTTTAAGCTGATCTTATATGATGCCATGTAATGTTTTTTGAGTGCTTTTCTTTTTGACCAGCACGCTCCTGCTCAACCATACAGAGAAAATCTCACCCACCTGAACATTACATCAGAGATTTGTAAAGAGCTCATCATGATTATTATCATTATGAGAAATCATGCATTTTTTAAAAACTGTTAAAAATTCTAAGCATGAAACCGAGCTTTTCCATCATAAAAACAAAACCAAAACGTTCAATCATGTGCTCTATTAATATAAACCTTTAAGTATTTAAGTCATTACTGATGTTTTATTTGATTCTTATTTGATTCTCTGAGATCGAATCGGTTTAATCAACGGTACTTAAAAATATTCAGCAATAATGTCTGTGATAAATATCCAAATTTTTGGGGGGTCATTTTTGGGAACATTTCAATAATTTGTCAAATATTTAAAAATCCTTAGACTCAAAAATGCCTTTACTTTTGTTTTTTTTTTCCCTCGATTTTCTCCCTAATTTAGTCGTGTCCAATTCCTCCACATTAGGGYTACTATTACCACTCAGTCGGGAGGGCCGACCGTATCTTTTCGAACTGCCGGCTCATCAAGGAGCGCTATCGGCTCCTTCCGCTTGTGTGAGCTCACAGACGCCCCTGATTTGCTGTAGAACCGTGATTAATGTACCTTTCATCCCTCCCCTCTGAGAGAGCTCGGCCAATCAGCTCTCTCTAGACCTCCAGCTACAAGAGCTTACAGCATCACCCGGGAATCAAACTCGCGACCTCCAGATGATAGGGTGAGCACTTTACCACTGTAGCTGTTTGTAGGAGCTCCTCACCTTCCCCAACAGGGGTCCCTGTATGATTTTGGGGTACTTCTGGGTGGCGCTGTTCCCGTGTCCCAGCTTGCCGTAGTCTCCGTCCCCCCAGCTGAAGACTTCGCCCTCCATCGTGACGGCCAGCGTGTGTCCATCCGAGCCTTTGGACGAGGACACCTTCCTCATGCAGTGTGGCGGGTCCAGGACCAGCTTTTTGGGGACCGACTGGTTGTTGGAGTCTCCGAGGCCGAGACGTCCGTAGCTGCCTTTCCCGCAAGCCCTGACGGAGCCATCTGACGACACGGAGAAGGTGCAGTACTGCCCCGCCTCGATCTGCACGCCAGGAGACGATTGTTAAAAAAAAAAACAACAACAACGTAATAACAATGACTAAACTGCGACTATTGGGTAGATCTGTACCACTTGTGCGTCACTGAAGCCCTGTGCGAGTTTGGGCTGGAGGATCTTCTCCAGAGTTCCCTCGGCCAGCTGGTGGCTGCTGTTACTACCCCAGACGTACACCTTGACCAGGGCGTCGGCCTCGGAGCTGGGGCACGAGGTCCCCGCGCTGCACGAGCTCAGACAGCTAGAGGCTAGTGTACAGATCTGGGAAACACACACACACACACACAAACACACATATATCCTTTACCCTTCACATCATTATGTATTTTTTCATATCATACACATACATGACATACACGACCGCTCAAAAGTTTGTGATCACTTTCTAACTACAATAAAGACTGATTCCTGATGTTTATTTCTTTCTACACTGTAAAATAATACTGAAGGCGTTTATCCATAACACACAACAATCTCCTCTGAACAGTTGATATTGAGATGTATATCTGCTACTTCTGCTCTGTAAAGCTTCATAGCGGCTCTAATCTGAGTTGCTGGTTGTTAATTGGTGATTTTTGAGGCTGGTGACTCTAAATGAACTTCTCCTCTGCAGCAGAGCTATGTTCTGGTCTTGCTTTCCTGGGAAGGTCTTCATGAGAGACAGTTTCRTTATGGAGCTTATTGGAGTTTGCAAATGCAATTTATGATACTGTTTTTGCAAGAACTGTTCTAGAACATCTGACCTCCACGTATTGAAATAACAACTGGCTGTTGTGTTGTTACATAATTACCTACAGTAATTCCATGTGTGTTATTTCACAGTTTACTTTCATTGTAAATCTAAAGTATTGTTGTGAATGTAGAAAATAAATCACTAATCCCGAAAACAAAAACAAAGAATTTTGTAATTTTTGATCACAAGCTGTAGAGCCTTTATTTTTTTCTTTAAACCTGTGGTCGGGGTGCTGATGTTCCATAAAAAAACAAGACGTATACAAATTGTAGACAAATTTTATAGCTGGGCCAAATGATACACTTCTAAAAAGTTTGTTTAAAAAAGACTACAGTAATTCAAACAAACTAAAAGTAACAATGAAAAAATTGTCTTATTAAAGAAAAAAAAAAAACACCTAAAGAAAGAACATCGCGTTATAATTGTGTACACACACACAGCAGGAAAACACCTTTTTGCGTACAAAAGTAGGTCTGGACAATATGATGAAATTTCAAGGAACTTTATTAATCCCAGAGGAAAATTGCTTATTCTTGGTTAGTTGCTTACACTTGTTATTGAGTAGAAAGGAAAAGTGATAAATAACTACAAAAAAAAAAAGAATAAACAATAAGTACCTAAAGCCGTGCCATATTGCACACTAAACTTTTGAATACCTTAAATGAATACAGTAAATATGCGATTATGACATTGTTTGAACTAAGTTTCACAATACTTTGAAGTACAATACGTATTGCTTTAAATTATCTTTAGATTTCAAAATTCTCAAAATATTATTAAAATGTGTATATAAAATATTTGAATGTTTTTGAATATTTTTATGCAGGTTTGCCAGAAATCTGTTTACAATTATAAAAGTATGTATTATATAAATGTATCATGTATTAAACTAGCAGTACTTTTTTTTTTGTAATTTTTGTCTCATATGCAGTGCAAACTATATGAAGTAAAGGGCATCAGAACATCAAACAGAGCCAGGAAACAGCAAGAGACTTTAATCAAGGCCAAGAACACACACACACACACACACACAGACTCCGACACACACACACACACACACACACACACACACTTACCTCCTCGAGGAGACACAGCGCTACATGGGAGAGACTGCAGAGTCCATCTGCGTCCTTCTTAAGCACCTGAGTGTTGATGAGGTCACCACGGAAACCCTGCGAATGTAAACAAGACAACAAAAGTGGCGTGACTTCACATTGATCTGAGACACGATATGAGACAGTTCTGTGCATTGAACAAGAAGGAGGAAGTTCATATTGTAATGAAACATTCCGTGTGTGCTCTAAACATTCTGATTGGTCGGGAGGTGTTGATTAGTTTTCTATAACAGCAGCTCTGACAGTCTGKATTTATAGTAACACACTCATGTCTGATTTAAAATGATTCAAAGGTCTGACATTTGATTATTTCTTCAACTAGCGAACACAGATCACAAAGCTCCCACAAAGTGTGTGTGTGTGTGTGTGTGTGTGTGTGTGTGTGTGTGTGTGTGTGTGTGTGTGTTAATGCTGCAGCTGAAATATTATCTTCAAATGCATTTTTAATAAATCACACTCCCTGTTTCACTCCTCTTCTGAAATATGCTGTTTCTGTGTCTATGTAAATGAGCTGCTACTGAGCCACACCCCCCAGATGATAGCAGAGCTGACCATCAGGGGAGGGGCTCCTCTTCTATGAGGTCACATTAGGGGGAAAATCAATCTGGCTTAAACAAAAAAGTTTTAAAAAAGTAAGGGAGTGTATTTTTTCTCTCACGTTCCTACAGAGACACAACTGACTGTCCGAAAAAAAAAAATCTGTAAATCCTGTAAATCTGCCATCTGTAAATCCTTTGTGTGATAAGTCATTCTGTAAGAMGACATTTACGTAGGKTTGAATCGTTTGAACAGCTTTCTGAAAGGTTTAACCTCCACAATTCTCACTTTTTCAGATATTTGCAAGTAAGACACGTCATTATCTCTTCAATACAAAATTTCCCTGAAGCTCCTGATGCAAATATTGTACAGTAGATAATCTCCTCTGTTTGTCCCCGCTGCGTAAAGGCCTAATAGCCACTACTTATGGAGGATTGATGGGTTTGCGTCACACCTCTTTAAGTAAAATTAAAACTGCTTGGGGGAAAGACCTACATTTGACACTGTCACATGATACTTGGGAGTTCAATTCTCAAGCTTCTAGTCAATTCCACCTCCTTACGCACCCATCACTCTTTATTACAGTTTAAGGTTGTACACAGGACTCCTTTCTCCAAACTTTGATCTTTTTCGTTTCTACCCAGATGTCGATCCTTGTTGTGATAAATGTAAAAGCGGAGAGGCGTCTCTTGTTTCGAATTTGGCAACATTCCGGAGGGACGTCTTTGTCGTACATATTGAAATGCGATCTTGAACCAGACCCTTTGATTTGCTCTTTTTGGTATCACTGGAGAGGAAGATATGGTAAGTGACTAACTCCAGCTAAACAGCGTTTACTGTCTTTTGCGACATTCCTGGCCAGACATTCTCTTTTATTCAAGTGGAGAGATGCCACATCACCCACTCACACCCAGTGGCTCAGAGATATTGTTTATACTGTTTGTCCCTGGAGAAGATTCACTACTCAATCCATCATTCAGACTTTGGGGCCTTTTTTCATATACATTTATAGTTTAATCCCCTTCATATTTCATGGTTTGTTTGTTTTCTCTTTTTCCTTTTATTTCTGCATGCAGAACTCAGAGTTCCAGCTCCATGTTTTTTTTTCCGTTCCTCTCCTTTCTTTCTTTAATGTGTCTGGTGTCTAGCCGTTCTTATACATGTAAAGCTGGCTTGGAGTCAGGGAGGTGTGGGGTGGGGTCACACAGGGGTTTATTAGGAGTTTATTAAGTGTGCATTAAACACTACACCTTTACTCTGTTATATGCCTGTTTAAAATYAATAGAAATATTGTTGAGAGTAAAGAAGACATTTACGTAACATTTATGGAAGGAGTCTGCAGTGTCAGTGATTTCTTAAGAGGTGAAACTGTTCGGGTAAATCTTTAGGACGCCGGTCTCGGATCGGAGGCGAMGATTAAGTCGTAACGGCATGACGGTTAACGAGACTGCCTGAGAGGAAGAAACCTCGACTCTGAGTGCAACTTGTYGTCCTCAGGGTGATGGAGAGTGCGAGTATAAATCATTACACTATAGGGTGTGGAAGATAACGCACGTCTTTATGATTCACATGATGCTGAGAACTCGAACGCTTTAGAGATCCTCTAACTATATTTTCACGCTGACGGAGCGAGCACATGAAGCGTATCGATCTGATCATGAGTTGTAAGAGCCGAGACACTCGAGCCCTCGTTACTTCGCCGTGGTTTCCTGTTCAGATGCATGTGGTGAGGAATTAGGAGTCAATCATTCACCGTTAGTCAGAAACCTCCACGCCCTCTGACACCAGATCACTCAAGATACAAACTCTACAGACTGATCGTAAAAATATCAGTCAATTGTTCATAATAAATATTGTATGTATAACGGACATGTTATATATATAACATATACTGTATATATTTTTTATATTAATTAATTAAATTTAATTGAAAATATCACAGGCATTGATGTACCATTTTATTGAACAATCCTAGGATTGGAATCAGCTAATTTAATCTAACCTTTATCCCTGTAAAATGATTTCATTTATGTACTACTGCATTTTCAAAATCAATAATTTAAAGAAAAGATAAATATCATTAAAAAAACAACCTTGAAAAAATCATTAATTAATCTCAAAATTCAACAGCGCTATACGTTTGTTAATACGTCCCTATGAGTGTACAATTTAAATCTACTTAATAAATGCGATCTCACACCTTCATTCCACGCACTTAACAGTAACACATAAAATTTTTCATTAATTCCAAAATTCAACAGATGGTGCTGTAGATTTTCTAAAACGTGCTTATGAGCATGCGATTAAATTCCATGTGAACGAAGTCGCAGCAACATCTATACTGTATACAATAGATWATGTGAAAATGAAAAAAGAAATTCCATTAATTTTTATTTACAACATAACAGGTATTGATATATAATTTTATTTAACATTTACGTTATTGCATTTTCAAAAACAATTTAGGAGAAAACAGACATTTTAAATATGTGAAAAAAAAATTCAATGTATTGTAATTTATCCTGCACATACATATATATATATATTGATCTTACTAATTTAATCCTTAACTTTAAAAACTGTAAAAATATTTAATATTATTTATTATTACATAAAAAAATAATTACAAAATTTTGATTTAGTTTGAAACATTTGTTTATTGTTAAGAATATTATAGACAGTAAATTTTCTTAAATTTTTTTGTTTGTTTGTTTATTAAACCTAAATATCCTGTGATGAGGATCATCAGAATCTGAGAGCTTTGCCATTTTAAATCACACGCTCTGTGCAGGATGACTTTGGACTGGTTTTGCTGCCAGTAAAACCTTAACACGGCTTAAAATTTTAAGAAAAAACTTTTAGTTTTTTACTTATTTAAGCAATAAATGATTAATGCTTTTGGTCCGAGACGGGAGGATGAGAGCAGAACTCGAGGAGTGAACAGACGTGTTCGAGCCGAGTGTTTGCCATCGATTAAGATGCGAGTAAAACTGAGCGGAGGAACAGCCGGCTCCAGCCAGAAGCTTTCAGGACCGGGCCAGGAGCCAAGAACCAAGAGCCTGAGAGACGATGGGAAAAAAAAGACGGATGTGGAGGACGGAGAGAAGCTCGGAGACGAAGTGGAGTGAGASAGTTTGCAGCAGTGGAGGAGTGAAATCCTGATCACTGACCACGTTAATGCAGGAGACAGAGAGAGAGAGAGAGAATAAAGGGCTCAGATAAAGAGATACTGAATGGAAGTGTGCGTGTGTGTGTGTGTGTGTG
>QMIH01002129.1:18030-28928 GCA_003987875.1 Clarias batrachus
GAGGTTAAGAAATAGTTTTAGAAACAATATTTTTCAATTAGTATCAGTCATTAGTCATCATAAACATGTCATAAAAGGTCTCTCTCCACTTTTATGCTGTTGACTAAAGGAAACAGAAAGTACTCCCTCACAAGTTAATATTGCAAGGTTTTTATTTTACTCACTACTCACTTTTATTTTAATAGAAAATAAAAGTCCAGGATTTTCACACCACATTCCCACAACAGGATTTGTCACTTACACCAGTTGGTGTAAGTGACGTATGCATTAAAAGCTATTAGACTTTATGGAATACAGCTTCAACATTTGCTCTTAAGAACAGGTTCTCTGGAAACAATGTATGTATCTAAGTTTAACATCCTCATCAAATTCTTTTGATATTAATAGCTTTTTTAAAAGACCTCTGTATATTCCTCTTCCAAATGGTTGAGATGTTGGTTTACAATAGAAGTGTCAAAAAAGAAGTCAGATTAAATTATTTTGTGTGTCAGAGCGACACATGGTGCAAATTTTGTTGTTGTTGTTTATTTTTTTACATATTTGCAAACAAACCAGTGCTATTAATTGGTGTGAAATCAACATGAAAAACATTCCTCCTTCAGTTAACTACTGAAATACAAAGAGCTGTTTAACATTAGATCCACTTTAGCAATAGATTATTTCTCATTTCTCATTTATTTCACGTACAGCATCATGTAGTGGATATTTTAGTATAGCATATCTCAACCAATTGGTAGAGTTGTCTTAATCATGTTAAGTGTAATATATTTTTTTATACGGTATGCCGTAGTCACTCAAAATGTGCTCTACCAAAAAGCTGAGCAGAACATTAAATAACAGAATGTCAAGTACATCATATATTGTAGATAAACCTTTATAACCTTTAAAATTCTGTTGCACTGAAGTGTTCTAACACAATGTTTTTCCTTTTTTATTATCATTATTTTTGTAAGAATTATGATAACTATGTTTAAAATCCCCAAAAATCATAGCAGCCACAAAAAGCGCCACAGGATTGCAATGACAGACTTGTCCATCGTACCATGCTGTAGTTCTTGCTCGTAGTCCACCTGCTAGTCACAGTGTCTCAGCTCCTCTCTACCACACAAGACCACCACTGGCCAGATATTATTTGGGTCCAGTCTCAGGGCTGGAGTAGGATAAACAAAGAGAAAAAAGTGGAAGGGTTTATACTGATTAAGTGTACACCTATGTGTGTGTGTGTGTGTGTGTGTGTGTGTGTGTGTAGACGCTGCTGGACCTGGGTGCGAGCCCGGACTATAAAGACAGTCGGGGTTTGACTCCCTTGTACCACAGCTCCATGGTGGGAGGTGACCCCTACTGCTGTGAGCTGCTCCTGCATGACCACGCTCAGGTGGGCTGTGTGGATGAAAACGGCTGGCAGGAGATCCACCAGGTAACACACGCAATCACCCGTGATCACCATGTTAGATGGGCTTTTGTGATTTCTGCACTCACATGGTAAATATCATGGTGCGAGTTTTTGAGTACATTTTCAGCTTAAAATGCCACTCAACTTTTCTTTTTCTTTTTTTTAGGTTTATTTATTAATTGCCAAACAAACTAAACTATTAATCGGTGTAAAATCAGTGTAAAACCAACATGAAAAGCATGCCTCATAGTGGATGAGTTTTATTTTCAATTAACTACTGTAATAAAGCAGGCTTGAGCTGCAATACATTTTTTTTCACCTGAAATACAAAATACAGTAAAAAGAGCTTCTTTTTTTTCCAAATGTAACACTGACTGTATTTTTTTTTCTTTCTCCTTTTCAACATGGAGTAAGAAAGCATTAGATACAGGCAGAGAAAGAGCGCGAGGGGAAAAGGTTGGTGCAGTCAGTAAGACTTTTGCTGAGGACAGTGAGAAAAATAAGGCTGGGATTTGAGCTCTGTCAGGATTTAACCTTTGTGTCGAACACATTTACAGCACTTATGCTTTCAAACCCTGTTCTTGGTCTCATAGTACACTTCATACGGTCATAACCCACATCCTACATTGACGTGTCCGTCTCGTAATAAAGACAATAATACTGTCCATCCTGCATGACTGAATCTGTGTCGGGCTTTTTTTTTGAGACTTTGCAAAATGCTGTGTTTAGCCAGGTGATGGTGCATGGAGGAAAAATGGCTTCAAAATAGAAATGGCTAATTGCTACAGAGCCAACAGATTTCCCTTTGGTAACTTAAGTAAAGACTATTTAGATTTATATGTATATTAAATCTATATGCAAACACACATGCAATATATATATATATTATATATATTCTGAGTAATTTTAAGGTTTGTTTAGATTTGCAAAAATTGAAGAATATAGATATTTATTAAACTGTCATACTTCTATAAACGCAATACAGATCGAATCAACACCTTTGTATATCAGATCATCTGGTCCCTGGGAATTCCCATCCCTCGCATTTGATGACCCAAGACATGCTTGTGTTTTTTGTTTTTTTCAACATTTGCACCAGAAATACAAAACTAAATTTGGGATAATAAGAAAAGATCAACATTTTCTATTAATCTGTTTGTTTGTTTTTCATGTGCATGTTTTGATGTATCATTAGGCTCAATTTTTTTTTTTCAATTTTGAGAAAAATAAATACATGCATTGATCAAAGCTGCCATCACATTGTCAAACATCTAAACGATCCACAAGATCAGGATCTATTCAGGACAGGGGCAGCTCAGTGGTTAAGAATTTAGGTCACTGATCAGATGGTCATGAGATAGGATTTGAACCTACAGTAGCACTTCCAAACTGTCACTGTTGGGTCCCTGAGAAGAGCCCAAAACTGCTCAACTATAGAAATGATCTACAGTACACTAGCAGTCAAAAGTCTGGACACACCTTCCAATTCCATGGTCTTTCCTGTTTTTTATTTCTTCCTACATTAAAGTAAAACAATACTGAAGACATCCCAAATATACAACAGTTGATATTGAGATGTGTCTGTGAAGCCTTCATTACGGCATTAATCTGAGGTGCTGTGTGTTAACTGGCGATTCTTGAGGCCGGTAACTCTAAATGAACTTCTGCAAATCCACTTGCAAGAACCTTTAAAGACATGCTGGTCAGTTGTTCTGGAAGAGTTCAGGAATGTGTGTCCAAACTTTTGACTGCTACTGTAAATATAAGCCTAATGCAATAGTTCTCAACTCTAGTCCTGGACATATTTGAGTATTTTCTCTTCCTCATCACATCCACTTCAATTCAGAAAAGACTATTAATTAGCCTTTTGAGCTGGCGATTAATTATGCTAGGGAGATCTCTACCATGTGCAGGACAGGTGGTCCTCCTGGACCAGGGTGAAGAACCATGGGTCTAATGGAAGTGGATGAATAAACGTGTCTTTCTATACAGTACAGTAACTGTGCAGACCATGAACAGCAAGCTGGCAATTAGAGACATTTGGCAGGTCAACTTTATTACAAAAGCACATTTAAAAGACCAAGAGGGCTGTGAAATAGAATGAATATCTTAACATACTGTATTTATTATACATAGACTGAAAAAAAATTGTCGAACTCAATAAGACAAGATAAATAAGACAAGGGTACGAGTTAATGAAATAAGATTAACAAGGATTAAATACTGAAATTATATACAGAAAAAATAACCAGGAGAAGTTTGTTTGAAAATTGTAAATAGACAAAAACAAACAAACAAAAAAAATCATCAACTCATTAGCATTTCTACACGATGTGGCTACAACACCTCAAAAGCTAGAGAGGATAGAAATGCTTCCAAGTGTATTTATTAAATCTCCATTGAGGAGAAAGTTTTAATTTTAATAAAATCAAAATGAATAATGAAAGACAGAGGGTCAGCGGTGGCTCAAATGGTTAAGGTGCTGAGTTAGTGATGGGAAGGTCGTGGGTTCAAGACCCAGCACTGACAAACTGACACTGTTGAGGCCTTGAGCAACCCGTTCTGCTCCAGGGGTGCTGTATCTTTCTGGACCCTGCGCTCTGATAGATAGATAAGATGATGATAATTTCACGGTACTGTAGATGTAAAAAAAAAAAATAGTCATTTTAAATGAGAGAAAAGAACAGGTAAAACTAGCTGATCTTAGCTCAGAGGTCTGTATTTAAAAACAAACATTACAGTTCTTGTACTGGATTCCAAACTCGCCAGGTATGCATGCTTTCGTCCCAGTTTCGTCCCATTGTAGAGTCCGTTCACACGCACACATACTGTACACACATACCAATCACAGCCTTCAGAGACATTACATTATCGCATCCTGAAGCCCTCTATCTCTCACTGTCACTCCCTCTCCACCTCCTCCTCCTTCTCCTTCACCGCTCTTGTGTTCCCCTCTAACCCCTCTCTTTTTCACTCTATCCTATCTCTCTTAACAGGGCAGTGAGAGCCTCTTGTGCAGTTTTTGAACCCGGTGTTTTTACACCCCGCACTTCATTCATATGCAGAGAGGCCGTAGCTGAGTAATAGAGAATTACATTGTGACATTGATAATACAAAACAATCTCTTATATCAGCTGTGTGCACAGGGAATAGTAATGCGAGAGAGAGAGAGAGAGAGAGAGAGAGAGAGAGGACAAAAAGAAAACAAAAGAAAGAAAGACAAGCAAACAGAGAACAAAGAGCTACACGTCTCCAATTTTTCTAGAAATAATCATGGGTACTGTTTTGACATTTCAGTAAATGCAAACTTTAATTGTTGGGTACCCAAACTCTTTTTCACATTTGTGTGTGTGTGTGTGTGTGTGTGTGTGGTCTGTGGGCTGTCATCATCAGGCCTGTCGTCATGGCCATGTGCAACATTTGGAGCATCTTCTGTTCTATGGAGCCGACATGAGTGCGCAGAATGCTTCTGGAAACACTGCCCTACACATCTGTGCCCTCTATAACCAGGTAAAACAAACTTGCCATACTGTCCAGTGCCATGCTAAACACATGTGCATTCTGGTGTAGATTTAGATTCTAAACTCTAAACTCTACAGATAAATGACAGAGGACTACATTACCTATACGCCTGGTACACTGCAGTATCCATCTTGTTCAGTAATCTTGTGTGCCACCTAAAGTCTACATTTACAATTTTTGCTACAGGTTTAAAATACAGTAAGTGCTTGCCACAGTACTGACATGCTCTGACATCATTAGCTATGGTGTACCAAGGCATAAGGCTGATCTAAGGCATAATACACCAGCCAAGAAAGGCCAACGATTTGGTATGGTAACGGCACGGATCACCGATTCCTTAAAAATAACTCCACAGCCGGGCTGCCAAGGTCGCCAACCAGCAATAACATTACCACCACAAAGCATGGACATAGTAATATTGATTATCAATTACAGTATATACAGTACTAGTAAACTGAAGACAGGATCACAGGCAACCAAGTATGGCACTCACCGATGCCAGCATGAAGTGAAGGTCAGCGCGTATGGTCCAATCCCACAGAAAAGCCAATGCAGTGCAATTCACTAAAAATGTCAATGCTGGCCGTGATACAAAGGCACCAGAACACCCAGTGCACCAAACGCCCCATGGGATGCCCTGGACAAACAAGTCCGATCCACTGAGGCCCCATCCTGCAACACACAGCACCCAAAAGAACCCCTGCCAACGTCCTCGTGCCAGACACCGCAGCAAACCTCCAGATCTCTTGTGGTGCCATGCCTCCAGGGGTCAGAATCACTCTGGTGGGCACAATGGGAAGCCACAACCTGGTCATGGTATAGGTTACAGCTGCTCTTGTATAAAACATGAAGTGCTCTGGCATAAAATCATTAAACCTACTGCTCATCACTTTTCTGATGAGACTTGCAGATGGTACTGATTTTAAAATGCACAAGTTATTAACAAAAATTACAAAAGAAAATGAAAGTTCACTAACCGTTGGTTCAGAGATACCGTCCAGGCACTTAAATCACCTTGACATTACATGACATTGTGCATCTACAGTGGATATGATTGAATACTGGAGCCATTAATGTCCAGGGATCTGTTTATGGAAATATATAGTGGTCCTACGCAGACCTTCAGGTCATAAAAAGGTGTAGCTCCAACACAAATCTCCTCAGCCTATTTTTTTTTTTTTTTTTTAAAGTAGCCCATGCTAGAGAGATAGCGACATGACACAGCATATGCTCAACAGGTTTTGTGAATTCGTAGCAATCAGTGGCCAAAAAAAGCTTGGAAGTGGTCACTGGGTTTTAAGCAACATCATTGTTCAAGGAGTCTTGAAAGATGATTTCTGTTTGGTTGAAGGTTCTAGATATGACAAAGATTTATGGACACCTAACCATATTAATCTTATATGAGCATTTTGAACATCCCAAACATACAGTACAGTATAGCCTGTCAAGTGACATTAATCATAATCTATTGAATTTGAGTTGTGACACCAATTGAGTTGGTGACACCAAACCACATGGAGCGTTCAGCTTTGGGAATTTTTTATCATTTAATCTTAATTATCATTTTTATCTGGCCATATACTGACTACTTGAAGGTCAGTCACTCTTTTCAACTAACCATACTTTTGCAACAATTTCAGACTACACAGTTTTCAAATGATGTAAAATTAAACATTTAGCTTTGATGACAGCTTGGCACACTCATGGCATTCTCTCATCAGACCAAGAGGAAAGAGGAAGACCTCTACTGCAGAGGATAAGACTGATGATGATGATGATGATGATGATTATTATTATTATTATTATTATTATTATTATTATTAGCATCATGCTAGCAAGAAGCTAATCAGATAGTCATTATGCTAGCAACATGCTAATATCATTAGCATAATGCTAGCGAAATGCTAATATTGTTAGCATAATGCATGCTAATTGTGTTAGCAACATGCTAACTGCATGCTAATGATGTTGCTAGGGGGCGTGGCTTATGAGCATCATGATAAATGCGAAAGACTGATTGGTTGCCTGAGTAAATTGAGCTCACCCCCATGTCTCTATGAGAGTGGGATCCACACAATTCAGTTTCAAAGTTCCTATGGAATTTACCATTGTATGTTAATTGCCCCCTGCTGGGGCAGTTTACCACTCGCCCATTAAAGTCATGTCAAGCCCCGATTCCACGATAAGCCGAACAACATGACACCTCTTTCATGCAAATTCCCCATTATAAATCAATGGGGCAAATTTGGGCACCTGTTTTACCCCGGGGGTAAAACTTATACCCTCGTGCCGGGTATGTTCCAACACAGATTGCAAGCCTCTTCAATTGTGGTAAATTTGACATTTCTACCAAATTCCCACTCTGTGCTTCAATCCGTCAAAGTTGGTCTCAATTTTAATCTATTACCCTGTGGGGGCAATTTACTGCCATTGATTCCAACTAGGCAAAAAAACACAAACTCTTTTTTAAGTTTAAATTTGAAGGAAATTTATAAAACCACAATAAAGAAACATCAGGCCAAAAGACACAATGCAACATTGACCGACTTCATCAGGGCATCTGAGAATCATGCAATCTGGCCCGTGTTTACTGGCACGCGCATCCTTAAGTGGACGTTAACTGGCGGTAATTGGCACTTCTCTTAGTAAATATGGATCTAAGTTGTGTGTCTGGATGCCTAGACGAATAGCTAAGCATTCACAGCAGATGTTGTGCATGTACTGTAAATTCAGACTCATTGCAGCTCCTCTTCTGCAGTGCCAGTCACATTCTACTCACTGACACTTTCTCACTCATCTGTAAATGAAAACTTTCAGAAACACGGTCTTGTGGATTAGTAGAGGATGGGATTTCTGCTCAAGCTATTAAAAGTTCGTATAAGTGTAATGGTTATCTCATCGCACGCTGGATAAATATGTCTGAGACGGCAGTCTCCTATGTGTCATACACATACAGTTCATTCTTAGACGCATTTTTTTCCTATGAAATGAAAAGTTCAAAAATATTTGGCACTTGTGACACAAGCATATCGTTTAATTTCATCTATAGATGAACTTAATATTGTAATATTTATATTGTAATAATGTTGTTTAAGAAGAACTTTAAGAAGTTCTGTTATATCAAGTTTGACCTGTGCAGTTTTTATTGTTATTTGAAAAGACTTTTACAATAAATATGGAAAAGAATTGCCTGATTTTATAGATTAGGCAATATAACTAATAATGCCATTTATTCACAAACTGCTTTAACGCAAACTCTTTTCTAACTTAACCAGATTAGACCCCACTATCCACTAATAAGGACATAACATTCTCTCCTCACTACATTCTCCTGGATATTAAACTCCTTGTTCGAAGACACTGATTAGGTTCATACTTACAGTAACAAGTGCTAATAAACGGAAACAGTGAAGAGTTCACAACAGTATAGTACAGTTCAGGTTAAAGCTGTGCATTTTTTCTGTCCATTGACTTCTCTGAGAAGCTTACTGTGTCATGATCTTCAAAAGTTTTCCAGTTGGCCCTGAATAGGTTTACATTTAAAACAAGTGTACAAGAAATAAAAGGACACTCTGCGGCCCATTTCCAGAGATTCTGGGGTAGATATTCTGCTATTTTCATGCATAGCAGTTAATGGACTTATAATCTGAATTGAGGAAACATTGCAACCATGGACAAAATCACAGCCTGCTAATATTCTGTACAACAGCACAACGTACAAGCACCAAGTTCAACACCAAGTTTTGCTTGCTTATTTTGCTCCACCAACACATTTGTTGGCGACTGGCAATTACTGTATTAGTGTAATTAACAGAGGAGAAAGTAGTTTGAAATTTTTACCAGTATTTTATGTAGCCAAAAGTTGAGAAGAGTAAACCTTAGAGGTCGTGGTCAATCCTAAAAAAAAGTCCACGATATAGGGCGGCAATGACTTGTTCCACACACCAAGTAGAGCCCTCGATCAGGGGTTAAAGAGAGATTTGATATTCAGACTTGTTAGAAACTACTTAGTTTTGAAGCTCATGTTAGCCGTGAACAAATCAACATAAACAGTTCAAAAGGAAATTCTGGACAGCTTCAAAGCTAAATGATGTTATTTGAGATGATAGAACATTATCAGAGGCCTCTCTTTCCAGTACTATGGCCCGAACCAACCGACTTTCACCCATACTCCAATCAACAATGAATTTTATTAATAACTTTTAGAACATGTGTCGCAATGTGATGTGTGTGTGTGTGTGTGTGTGTGTGTGTGTGTGTGTGTGTGTGTGTGTGTGTGTGTGTGTGTGTATGAAATGCCCTAGTACTGTTGCCCTACATCATCACTCATATAATGCCTCTTGTCAACTAATTGTTGTGTAAATATATATAACAACCAACAACTTATCCATCCATTTTCGAGGATCAGGTGTTCCACTCACTGAATGTTCATGGAAATAACGAAAGTGGGCTCTGACATTTCTAATTATATAATAAACTAGAATTATGATGTTGTGAAATGTGCAAATATAAAATGATGCTTAACACCAGCTGTAGCTGTCATTATAATCATATATTTAATCAATGGTTCACACTTTTTACTTTTTCTTATATAAAGACACAGCACAGATGATTTAAATCATAGCAACTCCGTTATAAAAGAATGTAATCCATCATTAAATCAGACCGTCATTTAAATGAAGTGTTTCAGTACATAAACCACTTGATCCAGAGGTTCTTGCAGATGTGTGCTGGCTCGGTTTCTGATTGATGTTCTTATTCAAAACAAAGCTCCCCAACGGGAGGCATGCATTTTAATTGTATTAATTATTCATTTCATGAATGAGTCACCAAATGCAAAAGTAAATAAATGATTTCCTCTGTATCTAAGTAGCTTAAGCGGTAGACGTGTTTCAGAAGCCTAGTGAGTTAAAAGATGAGTAAAATCAGGTCAGTCCACTTAACTAGACTTAGCATCTAACCCATTTACATGATAACAAGCTGCATAAATGGATTCATGTGGTGTTGGTTGTAAATGTGCATATTCTAATACATATTTGATAGTCACATAGAAGTCATGTAAACAGATGCTCATGCAAGTCTTTTGAATTTGAGAGGTGACACCTGGACCAGGGCTGCTCGAAAGATTCTATGAAACTTTTTCTTCTGTTTGTGAGCAGGTCATGTCCTTTATTTATTCAAAGCAGGTCTGATTTAATACACTGTCTAACCAAAATAAGTTACCATTTGCATCAGGCAAAGAAAACAACTACAGAGACTTGAATTTACTGGAATTGAGTAAAGAACATTGGAAAACCCCTKGAAGCATAGTGCTGAACAGTGAAATGTGGTCAGAAAAAAAAGATCATGAATGGAAATCATTTTAAACATTTGGTGAAGTTGATGAAATGTAATGAATGAAATGTAAAAATGTAATGAAATATCAATGCTAAATACTAAAAGTAACAGCACTACCATCCACTCATAATGTAATGAGAACTTACAGAATTGAGACTAAACAGCTACAATATGTGGCCATAACAAAGACACTTGTTAGTGAAGCTAATCAGAGAAAAGCCTTGAATTTGATCTGTCTAGACTGTCCTAATTTGTGAGTTTGCGTCAGGTTGAGAAGGGAAATTCATGAAGCGATCAATCCACTGTATAAGCCTGTGGAAGCAGTGTTATGATCTGGGGTTGCTTCAGTTGGTCAGGTCTGGGTTAAGGTTAGCGTTATGTGGCAGTAAAATTAAGTCAGCTGATGACCTGATTGCTACGGTGGCCGTGAAGTGCAAAACAAATTAACATTCAAAGACAAAATAACAAATTCAAAACCAAATTAACAAATCCGAAAACTAAATAGCAAATTCAAAACCAAATGAACAAAACCCAAAACAAAATAACAAATTCAAAACCAAATTAACAAATCCGAAAACAAAATAACAAAACCCGAAACTAATTGTTAATTTGGTTTTGAATTTGTTATTTTGTTTTGGGTTTTGTT
>QMIH01002129.1:45048-59773 GCA_003987875.1 Clarias batrachus
AACATACAATAAGACTATTCAGTAAGAATAAGTGATTATACTACATCTAGGCATTTGGCAGACGCCCTTATCCAGAGCGACTTACATTTAATCTCATTATGCATCTGAACAATTGAGGGTTAAGGGCCTTGCTCAAGGGCCCAACTGTGGCAACTTGTTGGTTGTGGGGTTTGAACTTGGGATCTTCTGAGCCGTAGCCCAATGCCTTAACCACTGCGCTACACCCGCCCTATTATACTGTATGTGATCCACAATACACTGAGGAAAAAAAGTTTTTAAAAAATGTAAATATTGTGAAAGAGGATCAGGGCCACCATAAAAATGCATTTGATTTCTGACTTTTTTCTCTCCTAGAATTCTGACTATTTTCTCAGACTTCTGACATTTTCCCTCTGATTTATGACTTTAATATTCAATTTGATCATTTGTATAGCGCGGTTAACAACTGTCATCGTTTCAAAGAACCTCAAAGAAACGTCTTTGCACAACCAAAATAATTATTGCAGTTTGTATGAAATGTGAATGTGTATGAATCAAAATGGTCAATATCAGAAGGGTTTATCTGAGATTAAAGTCAGAATTTTGAGGGGGAAAAAGTAGATTATTATTATTATTTTTTTTAATAGTGGCCCTAATCATCTTCCATAAAATATAGTGTCAACATAATACAAAAAAATTTTCTCAATCAAGTCATTGATCTAACTTAGCATTTGAATTCAGAAAACTATTTGAGGAATGATAAGCTAACTTCAGTTTTCTGATTCGGTTGAGTATTTTGGTTCACATCACTTTTCATTGTTAAGTTAAAAACAGTTTGATCCTACAGAACAAGTATCTTTAGTGGCCACTGCTTGCCCACATCCAGTAGCACCATMCTGTAGATCGGCTAGAGTTGCTCTGATCAACAGGAGAGTGCAAATATGTGTCCCCCAAGTGTCCACCAAAAGTATGGCTGACCTGCTCTGCCAGGGCTCAGACTCACAACCTCCAGATGAGAAGGCGAAGGTTTTTTATCGCACCTCTTAGGAGACCATACATGTACAGTAGTTAGCCTGATCGGCCAGTTCAGTCTAGAACAAAAACAAACTTCAATCGTTTTTGTCAGACGAAATAACTAACATGCTGRCTGATCAATTTCAGCATACATACAAACTCGAAAGAAACGTGTTTGTCTGTTATCAAAAGAGTTATTAAAAACACTTAATTAACTTTACATTGTTATTCCAAAACAGTTTGTTAAAACAGAACAAGAATTAAGTTTTCTCAACTTATTTTATTAATTTTTTTGTTTCAGCATTAAGTCTATGAAAGTCTAGCACACGAAAGCACAAATCGGTCTTTCTAAAAGCACTGGCCTATTCATTCATCAAAGAACTGACACGTTATTTAGATTCCTAGAATAAATGACGTTCTTTAACCAGAAGGGCCATTATGGATATTTTGGTAATTGTAGGAAGGTCAGTTAAGATAAAAAAAAGATCTAAGAATGATTTAATGAGAAAAGTATTTTATTTCTACATTTAAAGGAAGCATCAAATTAAAGGAGTTAATCAGAGTTTGAAGTTAATGGGTAAATGACTTTTTAGTAAAATCAAGTAATTGATTTTAACGATGAATGAAGAATTAACGATTTTTTTGGCATGTAGTAACAGTGTCTCGTCTCAGCCATGTGGACTAAACTGTGATGTTAACAGCTAATGTTAGCAAGGATTCAGGTTCTGTGTCATCTTAGAATCTCTGCCATGGTTTATTAAATGGGCATAAAGTCACAGGTGCGTTTGCACATTTTTGACATTTTGCATTGTTGTTCATATTTATTCTACTGCCTCTTTGTATTTATTAGAAGATTAATATTAATCACTGACTGTATGACTACAGCTGCCGCATGTCATTCTCAGTTTTAGCATAAACCCCTAAAAGGAACATCATGTTCAAAAGGAGAGTGACATTAAACTGATTTATTTATTTATTTATTTATTTATTTATTTATTTATTGAAAGAGTTCAAAATGATTCATAGCCCCAAACTAAAGGGAGTGCTTGACCAGTCTGCACTCTGACTTTCAGAGTCAGTGCGTTTACAAGCACGTACAATTCTCAGATGACAAGGATGCACATGATGAATTTCAGTCCTTTTGCTGACAAAAAAAAAAGGGATGCACAAAACAGATTTATAAACCATCGACTGTGTTTAATAAAGAATAAATATAGCCAAAGGTTTCTGTTCACCTGCCCATCATGCTTACAGTATATATATGCTTTCTAAACATTCCCTTTTAGATTTAGTTCTTTTCTCTGTTATAATAAGCTCCACTCTTCTGGGAAGGCTTCCCAGTAGATTTTGCTGGGGATTCGTGCTCATTCAGCCGCAAGAGCACATATTAGTGAGGTTAAACACTGTTGAACGAGAAGGTCGAGGGAGCAGTCGGTGTTTCGGTTCATCCCAAAGGTGTTCAAAGGGGTTGAGGTCAGGGATCTGTGCAGAATACTCAAGTAGATTTCTTTTACACTTGGTAAACCATTTGTTTATCTCACCTTCTGCACAGGAACATTGTCATGCTGGAGCATGGTTAGTGCTACTGTAATGCTACAGCATGCAAAAGACTTTCAGTGTAGTTGTGTGTCTAAGGGTGCTTTCACACTACAAACCCAGGCATGGATATGGGTACTCTTGGCCTCTAAATTCAGGTAAATTTTCGCAGTGTGAACACTCAATGTTGTCCCTCTGGGCATGCATAAGAAACATTTTTAAGTGGACTTACAACCCTAACACCTACCCCATAATATACTGCTAATGTGAAAACTGACCAGCAGGTACCCAAGCACATTAAGTGGCGAGTGTGAAAGTAGCTTAACTTTAGCTTAACTTAGACCCATACAGAATACTGTATATGGAAGTGATGTTCAGATGTCCACAACCATTTGGCCAAATAGACATGATGTGGATGCCCTGTATGCCAGCTCACAGCACAGAACACGTTAACATGCCAGTCTGATCCATGAAACGCTCGGTATGGTTAAATGAATAATTATAATACAACATACTAATTCTACTTTTACACTCTCATAATCTCGATTCATATTTAATATTTCCATTACCAGGAAGACACAACAGAAGTACATAGTCTGAGAAGAGAGCCTGAAATGAAAAGCTCATCTTCTTCACCGAGCGGCATGAAATGTTTTTTATGATGTTATATTTCATATCAGCTCGCTGACCTGCAAATGATCTATGTGCATAATATGCTTTCTGCTGTTGTGCAGTTCATCCCTCCATGCCTTGAAAAATGTGTTTTTCCACTTTAATGACTGTTATCTCTGCCTCTCTACAATGTCATATACTCTGCTCTGTTTGCTGATCCATTCTAAATGTGGTGTGTGTGTGTGTGTGTGTGTGTGTGTGTGTGTGTGTTACTTTCTCAGTGCCTTTCAGGGAAACGCCTTCCTACACAAACCGCCGGCGCGTGACAGTAGGAGGTGGAACTCTGACCTCATCACGCTCCCTGCTTCGTTCCGCCTCCGACAACAACCTGAACGGGGCCGAGACGGGTACCGCCCACTCTCCCGTGCCCTCTCTGCGCAGTCTGCCCCCTTTGGCACCCCCTGGAGGGGAGGCTGCGGCTGACGGTAGCCTCCAGAGCACCGGCAGCTCCCGTTCCTCTCATTCGCGCTCGCCTTCTCTGCACCGTGTCAGCGAGGAACCCGACCCACACGTCCTGCGCAGGCATCCCACATACACACACGGGCGCGGCCGCCTCAGGTGAGCACCCGATCCCTACGTAGTGGTTAAAAAGCTCACACACACACACACACACACACACACACACACAAAAAAAAAAAACAGCATGTTAAAGTTCAAGAGTATCATTTTGTTGTTGTTGTTGTTGTGGTATTAGATTAATGCATTGTTTCCAGTTCTATATGAAAGTTATAGACAATAAAAAGGTAAAAAAATAATAATAATAAAAACATTTACACATTCATCCCAAAGAAGGACATTTAAATTCTATTAATATGAGAATTATAAACATCCAAAATCCTACACCACACCCATTTTCTTGGTGTCGCTTGGCTTGCATTTGCATATTGAAACGCTATTGGCTCGCACATTTTATGACATACAGTAATAACGCTGAATTGTTACAGGTTGAAGATTTACCTTTACATTCTGATCCTGTTTTGCATTATTTTTTAATGCAAGGTGCCAAAAAGTGGCTGTTCCTATTGTTTATTTTCCAAACACCAAGTTGTAATCTTAGCGTGAACAGTGCTACAGGCGCCACAGTACTGTAAGATGTGTGTATTGCTTCCTGTTTGTAATTGCATTCTAATGCACATGGAAATGAGACAGGCCTGAACTGCATGGCATTGTGGGATAGACTCTTGAGTGAGCCATGTGTCATAGCGAGTTATTGGATTTTGCTCCAATATTGTCCTCAGTCTCATGTTTGTATTTATTGCAGKAGGATTACAGTTAGGGAGACTGATGTGATTTCAGCGACGAGTGGGTATTGCAATTCATAAGTGTTTGTTATTTCGGCATGGGGGGAATGAAACGCTTTAATTTGAAACCCAAGCTCATTGTACTACATAGTGTGTAAACAAGAAGCGATATAGATTGTTTGGATTTAGCATGGGAGCTAGGAGTCTGCCTCACTTTTTTTGTACTATGTCTTCAACCAACAGACGTTTTTTTTAGCTTTGGATTATTATTTCTTTGTAATTGCTATATTGTTGGTATATTTAGAAGCATTTAAGAGAGTCTTTCTTCCTCTCAGTCTCATGCGTACACACCCCAGGTCCTGAGGGGTGTGTTCGCTGTGTTCTGTCCTACTTGTCCATCTGTCAATGTGTACTGATATACTGTCCCCTCAGAATCATCACCACTGGCACTTGTTATCTGACCACAGATGGGTGTGTAGCTGTGTTTGTGTGTGTTAATAAATGTGATGCAATTGCCTCTGCCCACGGGGTGAGTCCATTCGCAACAATATCATATCATCTCTCTCTCTCTCTGGTTATTTGCCTTGTGTCTCGCTGTGTCCACCTGTCTCTCCCCAAGGTAAGTGTGGGGACCAGGGGAGTGTGTAATTAATAGCATTGTCAGTCCCGCCCACTCACTTCCTGCTCAGGGTCAGGTGTGAGGCTATGGCACTCTTATTTTCTTTCAACATTACCAAACATAAAGTTGTGGTGCATTATTTTACTTAAAAGTCATGAAGATTTACAGCTTCTACACACAGTTTTCATGACATTTAAACAGTGTATTCAAGCTCATGTGAAATACTGTTGGCAATTCCAATTGTATGGGTAAAGAATTGTAAATATAGCCATAGTGCCTTCGGGTCACAGTGTGTTTTTAAGTAGTTTTTGTTAAGGCTGGAAAAAAATTATTGACGACTGAATGAAACGTCTTTTGTTTTATTTATTCTATGTATTAATGTTTTATTTTCCCTTATTGAAGGAAAATGAAGAACTGAACAGCTACTTTGCACCACATAAATCCTTGCGTATGCTGTAGACATACAGTAAGCTTTATGTTGGTGAATTGACACTTCCACAACTCAGGAGACAGCTTCAAAGAAATATGCAAGTTGTCATTACAACACTGAGTGACATTTATGTAGGAGAATTAGAGCCAGCACAAAAAAAGGGGCGGGGGGTGTAATATGTTGAGTTCTGTTTTTTCCTCATAATTCTGACATTTTCCATTACAATTCTAACTTTTTCTCAGAAGTATCACATGATTTTCAGAATTATGACATTTTTCCCCCAGAATTCTACATTAAATGTCAGAATTTTAACTTTTTTCCTGTCTTCTCAGAATTCAGATTTGTTTTTATCCCAGAATTTAAATATTTTCTCACTTTTTACCCTCAAAATTCTCACTTTTTTTCCTCAGAATTCTGACTTTATTATCAGAATTCTTACTTGTCCTCAGCATTCTGACTTTTTCTCAGAGTTCTGGATTTATTTTCCAAATTCTTACTTTTTTCCTCAAAAATCTCACTTTATTCTCAGAATTCTAACTTTTTCTCAGACTTTAATCTTAGAATTTTTTACTTTTTTTTTACTTTGATCTCAGCATTCTGACTTTTTCTCAGAGTTCTGGATTTATTCACTGAATTCTTACTTTTTCCCTCAGAATTCTGACATTTTTCTCAGAATTTAGTCAGAGATCTTAATTTCAGAAAAGTCAGAGTTTTAGTTTAAAGTTTAGTTCAGAATTATGAGGGGTAAAATTCTGAATAATGTTTATTTATGGTGACCCTAATCTTCTTTATGGTGCCCCTAATCCACAGTGAGAATTCTGTCCCTTGGACATTCATATGCGTTCACGTCATGATTATAATTATTTTTGATAGATTAATGTGTACTAATATATACAAATGTATGCAAAAAATAAATATCAAAATATGTAAAAGCTAAAGCTGTAAAATGATACCAGGTGATCTCTGTGTGCTTCACCACAAATAGCTAGTGGAGAAGATTGTTCTGTGCGTTCATACCTGCTTTTCTGTCTCTCTCGTATTGTACATTCCATCTTATTTCTGTTTGTTTCATTACAAACTTTTTTTTCTTTTGCATTTCTTGGGTTTTGTTTTTCTTTTCGGTGCATTTTCAATCTCACACGTTCTCTGGGGCCAATTTAAAAGATGCGCTTGCAGTGATCAAATTCACACGTTGTAAATAACAGCTGTATTCATCTTTCTAATTTACATATTTGCAACCCAGCTGCATTGAGTAAACTCAAGTGCCGGTGGGTCAGTGGAAAACAATGACAAATCCAAATGGAATATTAGCTTGCGGTATTATACTAATGCTGCGGTCGAACGCTTTAGGCAAATCATTTTAAGAGTGTTGATAAATTCTGCTGTAATTAGTTAAGCATTCAGAAATGGGGTTGACATCAATACAGCTTGTAATAACTGCAAACGTTAATGACTGCACAGATAGCAAAGCTTGATTGTGCTTTCTGATTTGTACGTAGAACTGTTAGCAGGATATGTCAGGAAAAAAAGGCAAAAGTTTTACAGTAAGTTAAAGTTCTGATTAGAAGTTTGCATGTACTCATCGGGAACGTGAATGCCATGGTAATATTGAGCCTGCAATGTATTTTAACTGGTCAAAAAATTTTATACAACATGAAACTTTAATAGAAGAAAACTCTGACATTTGGAGCACAGGTTTTAATTTATTTTTGATTTCTGATATCAACACAGAGTCAAAAATGTACATTCAATTGGTTGACCCTCCCTTAGCAAGTTTTACCTTAAGCAGAAGCATTTGATTGCCATCAAAAAGGTTCTGCCAAAATTCTGGTTGGATAATGGCAGAATAATGGCTGACTTTTACGATCCACAAATTCTCCAAAATCTTAATGTTACTCTGCTTCATCCATTGCACTTACTTTGATGTAAGTTTTAGGTCATTGCATTGTTGCAACTCATTTCTGTCTAAATTTTAACCATCTAGCCAAAGATTTGATGATTTACTTCTCCAAACACATCTCTGGTCAAAACTTTCCTGTTGGCCAGGTGCAAACTTTAGTTCAAGCATGAAGGTGTTGATTTTGAAGAAGTGACTTCTTCTCAAATGTTATGTGAAAGGGAAACGTGTGGAAAAGATGTACAAGTAGCAGGGATGACCGCAGCCTGGAGAGGATTGTCAGGAAAAGACCATTCAAAATTGTTGGGGACTTTCACAAGGAGTGGACTGAGGCTGGAGTCAGTGGATCAAGAGCCACCACACACAGACGGATCCTGGACATGGGCTTCAAATGTCGTATTCCTCTTGTCAAGCCGCTTCTGAACAACAAACAACATCAGAAGCGTCTTACTTGGGCTAAAGAGAAAAGAACTGGTCTGTTGCTCAGTGGTCCAAAGTCCTCTTTTCTGATGAGAGCAACTTTTGCATCTCTTTTGGAAACCAAGGACCCAGAGTCTGGAGGAAGAATGGAGAGGCACACACTGCAAGATGTGTGAAGTCCAGTGTGAAGTTTGTGTGGATTTGGGCAGCCATGTCATCTGCTGGTGTTGGTCTCTTCATTAAGTCCAGGGTCGACATAGCCGTCTACCAGGAGATTTTGGCGCACTTCATGCTTCCTTCCGCAGATGAGCTTTATGGGGATGCTGACTTCATTTTCCAGGAGGACGTGGCACCTGCCCACACTGCCAAAAGCACCAAAAACTGGTTCAATGACCGTGGGATTACTGTGCTTGATTGGCCAGCAAACTCGCCTGACCTGAACCCCATAGAGAATCTAAGGGGCATTGCCAAGAGAAGGATGAGAGACATGAGACCGAACAATGCAGAAGAGCTGAAGGCCGCTATTGAAGCATCATGGTCTTCCATAACACCTCATCAGTGGCACAGGCTGATAGCTTCCATGCCATGCCGCATTGAGGCAGTAAACCAAGTACACACGTGGACAAAATTGTTGGTACCCTTCGGTCAATGAAAGAAAAACTCACAATGTTCACATAAATAACTTTAATCTGACAAAAGTAATAATTTAAAAAAATTCTATGAATGTTAACCAATGAAAGTCAGACATTGCTTTTCAACAGAATTATTTTAAAAAATTAATTCATGGAACAGGCCTGGACAAAATGATGGTACCCCTAGAAAATACTGAAAATAATGTGACCAAAAGGGACATGTTAATTCAAGGTGTGTCCACTAATTAGCATCACAGGTGTCTACAATCTTGTAACCAGTCAGTGGGCCTATATATAGGGCTCCAGGTAGTCACTGTGTTGTTTGGTGACATGGTATGTACCACACTCAACATGGACCAGAGGAAGYGAAGGAAAGAGTTGTCTCAGGAGATTYGAAAGAAAATTATAGACAAGCATGTTAAAGGTAAAGGCTATAAGACCATTTCCCAGCAGCTAGATGTTCCTGTGACTACAGTTGCACATATTATTCAGAACTTTAAGATCCATGGGACTGTAGCCAACCTCCCTGGACGTGGCCGCAGGAGGAAAATTCATGACAAATCAAAGAGACAGATAATTCGAATGGTAACAAAAGAGCCCAGAAAGACTTCTAAAGAGATCCAAGGTGAACTTCATGCTCAAGGAACATCAGTGTCAGATCGCACCATCCGTCGTTGTTTGAGCCACCATTGTTGAAAACAAATCATAAAAACGCCAGACTGGAATATGCCAAACTACATGTTGACAAGCCACAAAGCTTCTGGGAGAATGTCCTATGGACAGATGAGACAAAAATTGAACTTTTTTTACCAGGGCACATCAGCTCTATGTTCACAGATGGAAAAATGAAGCATATGAAGAAAAGAACACTGTCCCTACTGTGAAACATGGAGGAGGCTCTGTTATTTTCTGGGGCTGCTCCATCTGGCATAGGGTGTCTTGAATCTGTGCAGGGTACAATGAAATCTCAAGACTATCAAGGGATTCTAGAGAGAAATGTGCTGGCCAGTGTCAGAAAGCTGGGTCTCAGTCGCAGGTCATGGGTCTTGCAACAGGACAATGACCCAAAACACACAGCTAAAAACACCCAAGAATGGCTAAGAGGAAAACATTGGACTATTCTAAAGTGGCCTTCTATGAGCCCTGACCTCAATCCTATTGAGCATCTTTGGAAGGAGCTGAAACATGCTGTCTGGAAAAGGCACCCTTCAAACCGGAAACAACTGGAGCAGCTTGCTCATGAGGAGTGGGACGAAATACCTGCAGAGAGGTGCAGAAGTCTCATTGACAGTTACAGGAATCGTTTGATTGCAGTGATTGCCTCAAAAGGTTGTGCAACAAACTATTAAGTTAGGGGTACCATCATTTTTGTCCAGGCCTGTTCCATGAGGTCATTGTTTTTTAATAATTCCGTTGAAGCATGGTTGAAAAGSAATGTCTGACTTTCATTGGTTAAAATTCATAGAATTCTTATTTATTATTACTTTTGTCAGATTAAAGTTATTTCTGTGACCATTGTGAGTTTTTCTTTCATTGACCGAAGGGTACCAACAATTTTGTCCACGTGTGTACATATGCATACTTATACTTTTCAGAGGTTCGATATTGTTCTATGTACAATCCTTGTTCTATTGATTGCATGTAATATTCTAATTTTCTGAGATTCTGGATTTGAGTTTTTCATGAGCTGTACTGCTTGAACTATCTTGCTTCGCATGTAATGAGTCTATCTCATACAGTATATTAGTTTCACCTTTTAAGTTGCATTAATGAAATAAATGAACTTTTGCACGATATTCTAATGTTTCTAGTTTAACCTGTATATATGTGTGTGTGTGTGTGTGTGTGTGTGTGTGTGTGTGCGCCCTGTGATGAATTGGCACCTCATTCAGGGTGTACCCCACCTCTTGCCCTAAGTCTCCTAAGATAGTCTACTGGTTTCTCATGAACCTGAATACAGTAGGAGTGAATGAATGAGTAAGTGATTTCAGAAAATCCAAAACAAATTAAACCTTATGTTAAAATTCTTGCTGTTCTTGTTTTATTAAAAAGGCAATGTTAGGCAATACGTTTTCTATAGAAATAGACTATTTCAAAGAAATCATTGAAAACCAAATTTTTCTTGATGAATGTATGTAAAATACATGTTTGCCCATGACTATAAGCTGATCGCTATACATTTCAAGCATTTTTTAAATGATAAATATTACAGTATAACCGAGTTTCATTGTTAATTGTGATGTGCTATATTTAAACTTATGAGAAAAAAATATTAATTTGCAGTTATTTTTATCAGTAGTGTTTGAATGATGTAATAATAGCCATGTCTTTAAACATGCTCAGTGTAAATAATTATACTAAAATCTGTCATATATATTTTTGGGTTTTTGCCCGATTACATATGAGAACTATTGAAGAATTTAATACGTTCTTCTTGTTACTACTGGTTATACAGTAAGTGCAACTTCCAAGAGTTGAGAGGACACACATGTACCAAAACTCCATCTCTCATCATCAGAGCTGCTCCTCTACTGAAGACTGAAGACATGCGAGTCACATCGAGGCCTTTCTTCATTTCTGCTGTTTCATTACACCACCAATTTATGAACTCTTCAGAAAGAGAGAGAGGGGGGATGGAGTGATTTATCGACGAAGAAAAGGAAATCCATTTTGTTTGTGCAGCCCAGGTAAATGAGGTGTCAGTCTGAAAGAGCAGCCGTTCAGTCTGGAACCTTCTGTGATGGATTCTACCCTCAGGATATCGCTGAGACGCAGGTCACTCCCTCGCCTCCATCAGCAGACATGTGGGACAGAGGACGCACGGGCAGGACGACGCTGGTTTTCTATCGGCTCTCAAAGACTCTGGGGCTGCTTAGTAGGTCAATATGATCTTCGCCATCCTCAGTCCTGACTCGTCCTGATCGTGGTTCAGGCTAGGCTTTAAAAGGAAAACCTAGCATATAGTATATATGGATATTAAAGTTTTCTAGCAGGACTCTCTTTCAATCTCTGCCTCTCTATGAGGAACAAATCATTATAAATTATTCTCTTTATCACTGCAGAACAAAAGGTGAAAAAGGAGAGAGAGTGAGGTGGAGTGGGAGTGGTTTCATGATAATAGCAAATCTCCAAATTAGCTGGAAGGTTGGATTGACCCAAATACACACACACACACACACACACACACACACACACACAGAGATAAATGCAGAGTCAAATGCGAGACCTTGCAAAAAGACAGTGAACTCAATTAGCCTTTGTTGGGAGGAGCAGAAATGAAACACACAAAAGAGCCTGACAGTGAGACAGGAAGAGATGAAAGAATGGAGCGAATATCAGCTTCATTCCATCACACTCAGTAGCATATGGCTTTTTAGGGCTCTTACATTTAAAAAACTGCTTACTCCGAGAGCTTTGTTTTTGTAGCTCTTTCCATTACACAGGTGCCAAGTCAAGTGGGTTTTGTTGTATACACTAGAATGAAAAGTCACTTCTTCAAGGATAAACAAAGAGAAGCTGCACGACAGCACGTGAGTGCAAAAATGTCTGTGTTCTCCAAAATTTGGCAGGACAGACCAGTGTCACATTTCACGTAAAATTGTCTAAGAAACAGGCTACAAGTAACAATATCTCCATGATTCTGATCTTTGGCGTGCCACCATGTCTCCATCTTGANTGTGTGTGTGTGTGTGTGTGTGTGCGCCCTGTGATGAATTGGCACCTCATTCAGGGTGTACCCCACCTCTTGCCCTAAGTCTCCTAAGATAGTCTACTGGTTTCTCATGAACCTGAATACAGTAGGAGTGAATGAATGAGTAAGTGATTTCAGAAAATCCAAAACAAATTAAACCTTATGTTAAAATTCTTGCTGTTCTTGTTTTATTAAAAAGGCAATGTTAGGCAATACGTTTTCTATAGAAATAGACTATTTCAAAGAAATCATTGAAAACCAAATTTTTCTTGATGAATGTATGTAAAATACATGTTTGCCCATGACTATAAGCTGATCGCTATACATTTCAAGCATTTTTTAAATGATAAATATTACAGTATAACCGAGTTTCATTGTTAATTGTGATGTGCTATATTTAAACTTATGAGAAAAAAATATTAATTTGCAGTTATTTTTATCAGTAGTGTTTGAATGATGTAATAATAGCCATGTCTTTAAACATGCTCAGTGTAAATAATTATACTAAAATCTGTCATATATATTTTTGGGTTTTTGCCCGATTACATATGAGAACTATTGAAGAATTTAATACGTTCTTCTTGTTACTACTGGTTATACAGTAAGTGCAACTTCCAAGAGTTGAGAGGACACACATGTACCAAAACTCCATCTCTCATCATCAGAGCTGCTCCTCTACTGAAGACTGAAGACATGCGAGTCACATCGAGGCCTTTCTTCATTTCTGCTGTTTCATTACACCACCAATTTATGAACTCTTCAGAAAGAGAGAGAGGGGGGATGGAGTGATTTATCGACGAAGAAAAGGAAATCCATTTTGTTTGTGCAGCCCAGGTAAATGAGGTGTCAGTCTGAAAGAGCAGCCGTTCAGTCTGGAACCTTCTGTGATGGATTCTACCCTCAGGATATCGCTGAGACGCAGGTCACTCCCTCGCCTCCATCAGCAGACATGTGGGACAGAGGACGCACGGGCAGGACGACGCTGGTTTTCTATCGGCTCTCAAAGACTCTGGGGCTGCTTAGTAGGTCAATATGATCTTCGCCATCCTCAGTCCTGACTCGTCCTGATCGTGGTTCAGGCTAGGCTTTAAAAGGAAAACCTAGCATATAGTATATATGGATATTAAAGTTTTCTAGCAGGACTCTCTTTCAATCTCTGCCTCTCTATGAGGAACAAATCATTATAAATTATTCTCTTTATCACTGCAGAACAAAAGGTGAAAAAGGAGAGAGAGTGAGGTGGAGTGGGAGTGGTTTCATGATAATAGCAAATCTCCAAATTAGCTGGAAGGTTGGATTGACCCAAATACACACACACACACACACACACACACACACACACACAGAGATAAATGCAGAGTCAAATGCGAGACCTTGCAAAAAGACAGTGAACTCAATTAGCCTTTGTTGGGAGGAGCAGAAATGAAACACACAAAAGAGCCTGACAGTGAGACAGGAAGAGATGAAAGAATGGAGCGAATATCAGCTTCATTCCATCACACTCAGTAGCATATGGCTTTTTAGGGCTCTTACATTTAAAAAACTGCTTACTCCGAGAGCTTTGTTTTTGTAGCTCTTTCCATTACACAGGTGCCAAGTCAAGTGGGTTTTGTTGTATACACTAGAATGAAAAGTCACTTCTTCAAGGATAAACAAAGAGAAGCTGCACGACAGCACGTGAGTGCAAAAATGTCTGTGTTCTCCAAAATTTGGCAGGACAGACCAGTGTCACATTTCACGTAAAATTGTCTAAGAAACAGGCTACAAGTAACAATATCTCCATGATTCTGATCTTTGGCGTGCCACCATGTCTCCATCTTGAACATAATAACCTTTACTAAAATGATGGATTGTAATATCATTGTTGAACAAGCACTTCTTTTCAGCTTTTAGGGGGAAAATAAACATTTTATATAGGTCTGTCCATTTTAATCATATTAATGCAGTCTATTTAGTAGAGCTACTCAGTGTTGCCTTTGCTGGAAAGTAGAACCATTCAGTAATACACTGCCTGGCCAAAAAAACAACAAAACAAAAAACGGTACACACTTTAATATTCCATTGGACGGCCTTTTATTTGATTACGGCCTTGGCATTGTTTCGATAAGCTTATGCAAAAATCACAACATTTATTTAAGTCCAGATTGGCATTAATTTCTCCCCAAGATCTGCAATTGATAATGGGAGAGACGGACTGCTGCTTGAAGTCTTCTCTAGTACATCCCAAAACTTCTCATCTGAGAATCTCAAGGTCTGGAATCTGCGGTGTCTCATGCTGGTTCTGCTTGATTCACTCTCGCTCAATTTGAGCCCAATGAATCCTGGGATTATGATCCTGGATTACGCCGTGTCATCAGGGAAGACAAAAAATATTGATGGATCGACTTGGTCATTCCGTTTCTTCAGGTCATCGGCTGACCTCATTTTTTTGGACACATAACAGTGTCCCCAGATTATACACACGYGGACAAAATTGTTGGTCAATGAAAGAAAAACTCACAATGGTCACATAAATAACTTTAATCTGACAAAAGCAATAATTTAAAAAAATTCTATGAATGTTAACCAATGAAAGTCAGACATTGCTTTTCAAC